>SJYV01024327.1:167738-205047 GCA_006410875.1 Neotragus pygmaeus | reverse complement strand
GGAGATGGTGATGGACAGGGAGGCCTGGCGTGCTGCAATTCATGGGGTCGCAAAGAGTCGGACATGACTGAGCGACTGAACTGAACTGAACTGACTGAAGAGGCAGTTCAGCCTCTAGTAAGCAATAGCAATAGCAAATAAGCCAAGGGAATAACAGAAACTGCTGTCAGGGAAGTCAAACAGTGGAATGAGTAAAAGATTCTTTACTCTGTCTCTTATTAGTTTTTGACTCAGAAAAAGAAAACAAAATTTAGAAATAGCCTCTGATTCAGGACCACAGTGAACCAATAAAAAGAAATGTGGGTTTTACCAGCCCAGGTGGAGTTCAGACTATAGTCTGGACAAGTGGGATGTGTTCTGGTAAAATAACCAGTAAATTATTTGTGTTTATTTTCAAGGGCAATTACAATTTTTATGTGTGCTTTCAAGGGATTTAGATTATCCTCAATTGATACACGATGGCGATGAACTGCATCTTAAGATTTACCCAAGAGATTTCTAAATGCAGGCATGTCAAGTGAACAGCCATTTGCAAGAAGCTCATCCTGGTGCTTGCCTGGCACCATGGGTTTGAACCCTCCTTCAGGAGCCTTCAGAAAAATAAACCATGATGGTCCGATGCAAACCAGAAATTCACAAGGTCAGGCTTTCTGCAGCTGACAGACGCTCCATTCACAGCTGGAAAGCTAGCATTTCAAAAGCCAAGGTGGATAGTTCTAGTTGGAAAAGCCTCAGTTCTGAACAGCAAAAGAAAGGGGGCCAGGGGGAGACAGCAAAATGACACTGCAAAGACAATTAAAGGAATTGGGCACAGCAGCATGAATACAGAATAACTGATATTTAAATTCTTTCTTGCTCCAATGTGAAAATCAGATTTCTTTCATTAAATTTTGGATTAGAAAGATGAGAAATCAGCAAAGAGCATAGTCAGAGTTAACTTTGAATTTACTTTTCTAGGGTTCTCTCTCAAAGAGGTTGAAATATCTGAAAAGACAGGCTTTTTTTTTTTTTTTTTTTTATAGAATTATCAACCTAGACAGGTGGCTTGGTTTCTCGGGAGAAAACACAAATCTTAGTTTCCAAAAAGATAGTAGATATTATTTCAGTCACTAGTGTATTGGTAAGAGATATGCTTCAGATACTTTGAGTGTTTCCATGTAGAATATATGCATATTTAACTACAACAGCTGACACTGAATGCTCACCACATGGGATACACATGCTTTCCAGGTATATTCTAATCCTCTCAACTACCCAGCGAAGGTGATACTCCTATTTTCTTTATTTTACAAGAGACACTGAAGCAACTTTGTCAAGGGTAGCCTCTGGTTAGGGCAAACTGTGATTTGAACCCAGACAGTTCAATTCTCTTCTTGACCACTGTCATAGTTGTGTTTGAGACAGTGTTTCAAAATAGCTTCTCTACAGTGCTAATGAAAGCATTATTTCAGAAATCACCTACATCAACCGGCAAGTGACATGTCAAAAAACGTCTGACTAGTTGTGCACCATGAATTCAGTGTAGTTATTCTAAAGAGTTCAAACAAGTAGAACGCATCAAGAAAATCCAATATGACCAAGAGCTAAATTGTTCTTTTGATGAAATCATTGCCCATTGGGGTCAAAGTTTATTTATTAAATTATCAGATGATGCTTTAGGGCTGGCCTCATATGGACCATTTAAGGAAAAGTGAACGCTTCTTGGTCACAGTGATGGTTGACTAATCTCTCCCCTTTCAGGATCTCCTCTGAAGTCCTTTCGTTCAATCAGACAAAAAACTTTTAACAGAAGGTAAGACCAATGGTTACTCTTTTGTTTTTAATGACAAATATTCATAAATGTCAAAAACTGGGAAAACAATTAGGTATTTATTAGTTAGGACCCTGTTTATATCTTTTATTGATTATTTAAAGGGGCTCTATTTTTTAAACGTGCTAACATTTAAAAGAATTTTTAAGCTTACTAGTAGATTTCTTCTCATAGAAGGTACTATTCAGGTAGCACCTTCTAGTATCAGCTCAAATAATCAAGTTAATGACTTTTTTCCTAAACTGTCAAATTATTTTCACAACAAAACAATTAGCAGTTCTAATGTGAAGTCATCTGAGTTTACTAATTGCTCCTCTGCTTTTAGTTTTACTATAAAAATAATTTCTGTAACAATGCAAAATGAAAGTCTGAGAGTAATCAAAGGAAAAAGGAGAGAAGGTCCATATTAACTTGAATGGATCAGGTAGTATTGCAGGAGTGCCATAAACAGGCATTCTGGCCAACCAAAATATATCTCTCTTGCCTACAAAACTTCATCCTGTCAGAGAAAATCAGGCCTAGAATGGGGAAAAAAAAAATGTTCCTTAGGAAATAAATTCTTAGTATTCTCTGTGTGGGGAAAGAAGCCCATTTCTTTCTTTTTTTTTTTAACTAAAAAAAAATTTTTTTTTTTTACTTTAAAATACTGTATTGGTTTTGCCATACATTGACATGAATCCACCACAGGTGTACATGAGTTCCCAACCCTGAACCCCCCTCCCACCACCCTCCCCGCTGGTGCACTGGGATTTTTTTTTTTTAATATTCTAAGAGGTGGCTCAAAACAGATCATGCTGTGATTTATGTCAAAGAGTGTTTTTCCTATGTTTTTCTCTAATAAGTTTATAGTATCCAGTCTTACATTTAGATCTTCAATCCATTTTGAATTTATTTTTGTGTATGCTNCATTGACATGAATCCACCACAGGTGTACATGAGTTCCCAACCCTGAACCCCCCTCCCACCACCCTCCCCGAAACATATATACTATCATGTAAGAAACGAATCACTAGTCTAGGTTTGATACATTTCTATGTTTACAATTCAGTGAAAAAGCTGACAAGTGCAAAGCTTGTCAATCTATTAAAATGCCAAAATCCATCATTTCAGACACACAAAACTACACACATCACTTTGAGTTTCTTGGTTTTCCACTGCCCAGCAGGGTCCAATTGATCTTGGTCCAGAAAATTAACAATGATTTAAAAGTAAATATTTCTATAGATCAGCAGTAAATGGAATTATGCTTTCTCCCCGCGACCAGGACTTGTTCATTTTTTCAAGGTTGCGTGCTATGATTCATGGGGTCGCAAAGAGTCGGACATGACTGAGCAACTGAACTGAACTGGACTGATGACAATCTTAGAACAGAACTGTGATTCATATTTAGATTTTCTCTCTCTAACTAAACCTAATTTAAAATAATTATGTGTACTCTGCTTTAATAAAAGTTATGCATACACAATTATTTCCAAATAGTGGGAAATTTTAACACCCCACTCANGAACTGGACTGATGACAATCTTAGAACAGAACTGTGATTCATATTTAGATTTTCTCTCTCTAACTAAACCCAATTTAAAATAATTATGTGTACTCTGCTTTAATAAAAGTTATGCATACACAATTATTTCCAAGAATATTTATAGAATAATAGTTATGGTATAAGACAAGTGTCTCTAGCATATATTTGTAAACTTGTACATAGGTTAAAATAAGTTTGCCTGATCTGAGCATGCATCTCCTCCTACTCTTAGAAAATTAGTAATTCTAAAATATAACCAAAACTGTTTTGAAGTTACTCAAACAAGCTGAGGATCTCAGTGGCCCAGGAGGTATCCTGGTTGGGGCTAGAGTTTCAAGGTCCACCCAGAAATATAAGGCATTTTTTTTGTTTTTATCTCACAATAGCACAGAATTTAGAACTGAGTCTCCTATAAAACAAGACTACAGAAGGGCAGGTTCTCCCCAGTCTGGGGCAGTAGTGGGACAGCTTGTCACCTGCAGGGATTCCAGGAAGAAGAGAAAGGTCATTTGAAAAGAAGAAAAAAATCTCAAACCTGTGACACTGGTGGATACGAGAGTTACATTTGCATGGCCTACGTGATAAACAGCAAACGGAGAAACTAACAACAACAGCACAAAACCAAGTCCCGGACCATCAACACTCTGGGACTCCCAATAGAAACAAAAATAAAATGCCCTGTAGAGAAATGTCCACAGCATGGGCACAGAAAGTCCACATGAAACACCCTACTGAAGACAAGCTCACAGTGAAAAACACAACCAAATACTTGGAAATGATTTGCACGGAGAAAAAAATCAGCAGACATGGTAAACTGGGTCAGCCAGAAATCCTACAACTAGACCATAGAAGAGAGAACGATCTGAAGGAGACATAAAATAACAGCATTAAAAAGATGATAAAGGGCAGTGAATTAGAAAGCCATAACCAAAAGGTGAAAATATGCATTGGGAAATTTTACAACATGCTTCTAAATCATTCATAATCAGTAAAGACAACATGCTGGAATTTTTTAATACTTGGAACTGAATAACAATGAAAATGTGCCATAAAAATCTGTGAGAAGTAGCCAAAGTATCCTTTAAAAGGAAATGTATATACTTTTTAAAAAATGTTTAATTGAAGGATAATTACTGTTTGTGCTGGCTTCTGCCATACATTAACATGGATCAGCCATAGGTATCCATATGTCCCCTCCCTCTTGAATCTCCCTCCCACCTCCCACCCCATNGCTCCAAGGCCTGGGTGAACTGGTTAATTGCAGGAGGCACTTTCAGCCGTTTATAGAGAATAGCCCTTTGCCGCTGCAGCCGGATGTAACGGGGCCATTTGACAAAGCGGGTGAGGTCCCTCTTGGGTTGGATGTCCTGTCCAATGCCAAAATTCTTGGGCCTCTTCTCAAACAGGGGGTTGACCACTTTTTTGGCCTCCTGCTTCTTCACCACAGCCGGGGCCAGAGCCACCTTCTTCCCCTTGGCCTTCTTTCCCTTCGGCATCTTGAAGCGTTGGCGTAGAGAGAGAGAGAAACCTAATTTCTAAAAGCACTTAACCCAGTTCCTCAGATTTTCAAAAGGAAAAAATGGAAAAACTTGCCTCACATCTTCCTAAGTAATGCTGTCTAGGTAAACCAGCCTTGACCTTTGGGGCATATTCTGAAAAAGCTGGGCCAGGTCACCACACGGACTGAGAATGGAGAGAGGACAATCGCGTTTCCCCAGTGGTGATCACACTGCCCTAAAGGTAGCAGATTCTCAACAAGGAATATGGAGTAAACAAGCACATCTCCTCTCTGTACCCCACTTGTCAATTGAGGTACACTGGTCTTCTGAGACTCATCCGTTTACTCGTTTATTTAACAAATGTTTATTGAGTACAACACAGGATGCAACAGAAACAATCCTACTTCAGGGAGCTTATCCTGTAGCGGAGGGAGTCAGGCAATTAATAAGTGAATGCATAGTATTTAGGTATTGATAACTGCTGTAGGAAATAATTAGTCAAAAGGGAAGCTAGATAGTTTTTCAGAGTGGGCTGCTCCAATTATAAGCATAGTAGTCAGGGAGAGGATTTCAGACAAAGGGGCACTAAATACAAGGACTTGGGGAAGTCAAGGAGGCCATATGGCTAGAGGTGATTGAGGAAAGGGGAGAGTGACAGCTAAGAGATCAGGGAGGAAATGAGGGAACAGAAAATACAGGCCTCCCATGGGTCATCTCTCAGGTGGAGAAGGACAATCAGACTGGAAGTCAGGAGAACTCACGTCTCATTTGGGGAAGAAGGTTGTCCAACCCCTGTTGAGAGTTTCCACACAAGAATGTGATCCAGTAAATCTTCTGAGTTTTAAATGATGGAAATTCCTTAAAAAAAAAAAAAAAAAAAGGTGTACACCAGACAAAGGATGTCTGAGGGCCATCCCTGCCCAGGGCTGTCCTGGAAGCCCAAGCTTGGATTCTCCCTCCAGGCGCTGCCTCCTGGTCTCATGGTCTTTGCACCACCAGGAGGTACAGCGCAATCCCTTAGAGGGCAGCCAGCCCCCTCCCCAGTCCAAGGGAACCATTTCCTAAAACTGGAAACCAGTCCCGCTCTCTACGCTTTGCTGCTTCTAAGCCTAGAGAGTGAGTGAAAATCACTCAGTCATGTTCAACTCTTTGCAACCCCATGGCCTATACAGTCCATTGAATTTTCCAGGCCAGAATATTGGCATGGGTAGCCGTTTCCTTCTCCAGGGGATCTCCCCAACCCATGAATCGAACCCAGGTCTCCCGTATTGCTGGTGGATTCTTTACCAGCTGAGCCACCACGGAAGCCCTCTAGGCCTGGGAATTTCTCTTTTGTCTCTGGGCTTTGACATTATAGAAACAAAACCCAGAAAAACTTGCCCTCTGTTTCTGCCTGTGCGCTACAATCCCCCTCACATACTCATCCCCTTCTCATACACCTCTTCTGAGGGAATGTGAATAACTGCAACTGTCTGAGTGACAGGTGGGGAAATAGGAACAGGAATGCAGAGTACTGAGGTAAGACAGGAAAAAAACTAGGGGGCAAAAAAAAACAAATCAATTGCTCAAAATATTATCAAGACACATATAAACCAGGAGAGTGTGAAAATTACTTTTGAGAAAATAAAATAGTCCATGGAGAGTATTTGCTCTCCACAAACTTATAATTAAGATGATAAAACACACACATACATACAACTGTATGTGTAAAGCATGAAATTTAAGACTTTGTGTTAATTCTAGCTGGAATTATTAGGAAAAGGAGTTATGGAAAGTTGGATTTAAGCTTGGCCTTGAAGAGTAAATATGTTTGTATTTTTAAGTGAGAATTGTCACTTTTGGCAGGAGTGTAAATTGCATTTCTAGAAGAAAATTTACAACATTTACTGAAGACTTGAAAATGTGGGTTCTGAATGTCCCCAATGGTTCCACTTACAGGAATGCATGTTAATGACATGTTCAAAGATATATGAACAAAGATGTTCATAACAGGACTCTTTATAGTAGCAAAAAATATAAAAGGAACAACCCAAATATCTATAAACAGGGTAAGGAAATCATGGTATATCTGTAAAGTGGAATATTATGGAGGCAATCAAAATAAACACTTAAGAATATATATATATATATATATATATATATGTTGACCTAGAAAGATATCCATCAAAAAAAAATGTAGACAAGAAATTTCACAGTAGGAGTCATCTCGTTTTTTTAAAAGCAAATGTGTATGTGTGTGCACATACCCTTGTATATTAAAAACTCTGAAAAAATGTACACAGCAAAATGGTGCTGGTGGTTGTGGTAAATAATGCTCCCATCCTGCCTTGGGTGGGGGTGGACATACTTCCTTGCAATAGTAATGTTGGACTTGGCCATGTGACTTGTGCAGAGCAATGGAATATGAGGCAACGTGCCATCTGTCCAAGCTAATGCTTTAAAGGTGAGGGTATGGCTTTGGTTCAGCCTCTCACTCTTCCTCTCTGCTGTGAGGGTGGGATTGTCACAGGGCAACTCCTTTAGCCTGAGATTCAGAACAGGATGCCATGTGGGGCACATCCCAGAACTTGAGCTTATCCACAGCCAAACTGCTGTCCTCCAGGAACAGGAGGGAAAAATAAGGTTTGCTGTGGGGTCACAAATGACAGACACTAAGGCACTGCTAGTGTGTGTCATTTGGTACCAGAACAAATTTAAGAAATACAGTAACTGTTGATAACCAATAAAAGTGTATGGAAACAAAAAAGAAAGAAATTATAGTAACTATCACCAGGTGATTTTTTAAATTGAAATTACAAGTAATTTTTACTTTTAAAAAGCTTACATATTTCTGTATTGTCTGAAATTTTGGCAGTGGTTATGACTTATTTTCATTATCAAAAAAGCAATAAAGTTACAAAAATAATAATAAGGCTTTCTGATGAAAAACATTACTGAAAATGTAAGAAAAAAACAAAAGTGGACCATAATCTCACCATGCATAGATTATCTCTTTCAACAGTTATATATCTTTTGACAGTTATAGAATATGTATTTCTAGTGTTTTTTCCCCTATGTTTTTTAATTATTTGAGCTCATACTCTATAGACAATTATTTTTTTCTCTCCTATTAGAACATTAATATTTTCTTATGTTAATAAATTTGTTATGCAATGGTAACAAATAATATATAATGACAATATGCTGTCTATTTTATAAATGTGCCACATTTAATTCTCCTTTGCTAAACATTTAGGTTGTAAGTTTTAATTATATAAGTAACTGTAAGGGCCATCTTTATACACTGAATGTTTTTCTATATGAAAAACTATTTTCTCAAGAGTGGGAGAAATCTAAGACCCTGTGTGTGTGTGTGTGTGTGTGTGTGTGTGTGTGTGTGACTCAGAAATGTCCAGCTCTTTGCAATCCTATGGAGTATAGCCTGCCAGGCTCCTCTGTCCATGGGATTTTCCAGGCAAGAATACTGGAGTGGTTGCCATTCCCTTCTCCAGGGGATCTTCCTGACCCTGGGTCTCCAGCATTGCAGGCAGATTGAGCCATCATACAATGCTGCCAAATTGTTTGATGGGTAAAAATTTGATGAAGAAAAAAATGATAGAGGAGTTTAAATAAAAGTTCGGGGCCATACTAAGTTGGGCGGAAGAGGAGCAAGTTTTCTCATACTGCTGTATGGGATAAGGAGTTTTAACATGATGTTATCAGCTTTGAGGGGAGCCGCTGCAGGTCCTTGTGAAAGGATGAATAGAAGGAACATGACATTTTAGGGTGATTTCTGAGCCAGCTATACTCACTGTGAACTAAAAGGTACATGGAGGTTAGAGACAAAAGTCTGGCACTGCCCTGCTTAGTCACTCAGTTGTGTCTGACTCTATGTGATCCTATGGACTGTAGCCCACCAGGCTCCTCTGTCCATGGGGATTCTCCAGGCAAGAATACTGGAGTTGGTAGCCGTTCCCTTCTCTAGGGGATCTTCCCAACCCAGGGATCAAACCTGGGTCTCCTGCATTACAAGCAGATGCTTTACCATCTGAGCCACCAGGGAAGACCCAGAAGTCTGGCTAGGAAGTTGTTATAGTAGGCCTTGGTATAGGTGATGAACGTCTGGCTTAAGGTGAGGGGAGCAGGCATAGTAAAGACATCTGAAATACAGTTACTTACAACATAATAACAGCACTGGTCCTTTGCAAATTCATTATTAGCAGATTCATTAAGTTTCTCCACAGCTAGGCTCTCACAGAGGAAAGATTTTGATGGACTTAGTATCCATTCATTTGTGATGTTTTGTTTTGTTTTTTCAGCAAAAAGGTGGACTAGAGCTGTGCTTCTGCTTAACAAAAGCTAACTAGGAATTTCCCACAGAATAACCTGTTTTTGTTGTTAATGACACGGGGAGCAGCAGTAATCTAGAAATCCTGAAATCAGAAAACCACATCAGAAAATTACCCTGCTGCTGCTAAGTTGCTTCAGTCGTGTCGGACTCTGTGCGACCCCTAGATGGCAGCCCACCAGGCTCCCCCATCCCTGGGATTCTCCAGGCAAGAACACTGGAGTGGGTTGCCATCTCCTTCTCCAATGCATGAAAGTGAAAAGTGAAAGTGAAGTTGCTCAGTCGTGTCTGACTCTTAGCGACCCAATGGACTGCAGCCTACCAGGCTCCTCCGTCCATGGGATTCTCTAGGCAAGAGTACTGGAGTGGGGTGCCATTGCCTTCTCTGAAAATAACCCAGTCCTAGACAATTCACAAATGTCCAAAGTAGGCCCATCTTTGGGATGAATCTGGAAGACTCTGAGATCATCTTACTTTCTTTACTCATAGTTGTTATTTGTACTGGAGTTTTGGGAATTCTAGTTTTGAAGGAACACAACAAAATCAACTGATCCTTGCACAAAAAGAGAGATTGGAAGAATTTTACACTATTTTTTCATTGAAACTCACACTACATGAAACTCTGATTTCATTCATATGCAATCATTACAAAATAGACAGAGAGGACAGATGAAGAAATAGTAATGACAGCTCAGGAGAACATCACTGGGTTTCATTGGAAATGTATGGCTTGAGCCTGAGGACAAAGCCAAGAGTATTTTTACTAAACTGTAGACTGAGTTCACAGATGTTATATAATCACTTTTAAGTTAGAGAAATAATCTTTTCAAAATGCTTGTCTGTACAAGCTTTTAGAACTGTGATATGTCAGCCAAATATATACCAAATGAAACTTCACTTTTAAGGATAAACATAAGTCCTTCCTTGAGGTGTTGCATGAGTGGGATATTGCAGGCACTTTCATTTGATGCTCCAGAGGATATGGAATTGGCATGAATGAGTGATTTTCAAATTTATCTCGTAGAAATGTCAAAACATTGACAGCAAGAATATCTTTCATACCCATGTAAAGATAATAGCAGAAAAATGGCAAATTAAAAGCAATGAATTCAAAATAGAACTTAGCTATGAAACATTTCAGCCCCCTTCCTAGAAGTCCTAACCATCACAGAAAGAGTTATAAAGATTCAGTGAAATCATTTTTCAAGTGTCCTTCTTACCTCAAACCTTTACTCCAAGGACTTCCCTGATGACCCAGTGGTGAAGAATTTGCCTGCCAATGCAGGAGACACAGGTTCGATCCCCGGTCCGGAAATGAAGATCCCACATACTGCAGGGCAACTAAACCCTCACACCCTGGAGCCCGTGTTCCACAACAAGAGAAGCCACTGCAATGAGAAGACCATGCACCACAACAAAGAGTTGCCCTACCACCTGCAACTCACGAAAGCCCATGTGCAGCGATGAAGCCTCAACCCAGCCAAAAATAAAACAAGTTTATTGTAAACAATATTTACTCTAAAGTTTAAAACCATCCTCAGATTTCTTTAAATTCATTCCTTCCTCAGTAGAAAATTTGTGCCACAGTTTAAAAACATCTTCCATCACATTAGTTCCTACATATTTCATATATTACCTCAAAAGGAAGAATTGAATCAGTGACTAAAAGGGTCTAAGCTAAAAATCATAGAGATCAGAAAATATTTCTACAACTAGTTCAAAGTATAAATATTTTGTTCTCAAAGAATCTCTGTTTTTGCCTAAAGACTAATCTTATCTGTGTGAGTATGTGTGCTTGGTCGCTTGGTCATATCTGACTCTTTGTGACCCTATGCACTGTAGCCCACCAGACTCCTCTGTTCACGGGATTCCCCAGGCAAGAATACTGGGGATCTTCCAAACCCAGGGATCAAACCTGGCTCTCCTGCATTGCATCTTGTCTAATAAACCTCAAATAAAGCAAAACTTTGCTGGCAGAAAATTTCAATTAATCCCACTCCCTTCAAAAAAAAAAAAAGTACTCTCTCTTTCCATCTGTCCCTCTAACTAGGCAGCACAGGGATGTCTGGTTCAAAAGTTTAACATGGTATTTTTATTCCCAGCACACCAAAGAATAACATCCTTTAGTGCAGAAATTTTGGAGCACCATTCAAACATGTCAGGCTATTTCTTGAAGAACATGTGCTAAAACCCTGGAACTCAACCTCAAAATCTGTCCTAAAAAACAGCCCAAATATTCAGGTCTTTCCAAACAAAATCAGTTTATGATTAAAATCTCACTAAGACCAGGCCTTTTATTTTGACAAGGCAAAAAACACTTTAGGTATTTTCATATGGTCAAGTTTCCAGAAATAGCAGCTTTGGATGCATATCATCTGGTAAACTGGCAGCAGCATGATCCCAAACCTCCTCCAGGGAAAATCACGCAAAATCTGGAAAAGGAATCCTAAATGTAGGTGAAGGATCAATAGTGTAATTTCTAATAAGTACCTGCTTCTACGTGCAGTGGAGAAATCAAGAGTGCAAGTTTGAATCTGGTGAACCTAGATTCAAACTCTACCAGGACCCAACCCTAGAATCTTCCTTCCTAAACTGAAGTTGTGCTTTGACAGAAGAAAAAAACAGGTACACAACTGCTCACAGCTATTCCTTCCCCAAAATAGTTCCATGATCCAATGCTTACAAATAGCTTACAAATAGCTGTGAAAAGAAGAGAAGCGAAAGTCAGAGGAGAAAAGGAAAGATATACCCATTTGAATGTAGAGTTCCAAAGAATACCAAGGAGAGATAAGCAAGCCTTCCTTGCTGATCAATGCAAAGTAATAGAGGAAAACAATAGAATGGGAAGGACTGGGGATCTCTTCAAGAAAATTAGAGATAGCAAGGGAACATTTCATGAAAAATGGGCACAATGAAGGACAGAAATGTGCTTGAGGCAGAAGATATTAAGAAGAGGTGGCAAGAATACACAGAAGAACTATACAAAAGAGATCTTCATGACCCAGATAATCACAATGGTTTGATTACTCACCTAGAGCCATACATCCTGGAATGCAAAGCCAAGTGGGTATTAGGAACAAATATGAACAAACTACAAACAAAGCTAGTGGAGGTGATGGAATTCCACATAAGCTATTTCAAATCCTAAAAGATGATGCTGCGAAAGTGCTACACTCAGTATACCAGCAAATTTGGGAAACTCAGCAGTGGCCACAGGACTAGAGGTCATTCCAATCTCAAAGAAAGGCAATGCCAAAGAATGCTCAAACTACCACTCAATAGGACTCATCTCACATGCTAGCAAAGTAATGCTCAAAATTCTCCAAGCCAGGCTTCAACATTACATGAACCATGAACTTCCCAATGTTCAAACTGGATTTAGAAAAGGCAGAAGAACCAGAGATCAAATTGCCAACATCCGTTGGATCATCAAAAAAGTGAGAGAGTTCCAGAAAAACATCTATTTCTGCTTTATTGNGTCATTCCAATCTCAAAGAAAGGCAATGCCAAAGAATGCTCAAACTACCACTCAATAGGACTCATCTCACATGCTAGCAAAGTAATGCTCAAAATTCTCCAAGCCAGGCTTCAACATTACATGAACCATGAACTTCCCAATGTTCAAACTGGATTTAGAAAAGGCAGAAGAACCAGAGATCAAATTGCCAACATCCGTTGGATCATCAAAAAAGTGAGAGAGTTCCAGAAAAACATCTATTTCTGCTTTATTGACTATGCCAAACCCTTTGACTGTGTAGATCACAACAAACTGTGGAAAATTCTGAAAGAGATGGGAATACCAGACCACCTGACCTGCCTCCTGAGAAATCTGTATGCAGGTCTAGAAGCAACAGTTAGAACTAGACATGGAACAACAGGCTGGTTCTAAATCAGGAAAGGAGTATGTCAAGGCTGTATATTGTCACCCTGCTTATTTAACTTATAAGCAGAGTGCATCATGAGAAATGCTGGATTGGATGAAGCCCAAGATGGAATCAAGGTTGTCAGGAGAAATATCAATAACCTCACATATGCAGATAACATCACCCTTATGGCAGAAAGCAAAGAAGAACTAAAGAGCCTCTTGATGAAAATGAAAGAGGAGAGTGAAAAAGTTGGCTTAAACTCAACATTCAGAAAACTAAGATCATAGCATCTGGCCATCACTTCATGGCAAATAGATGGGGAAACAATGGACATATTGACAGACTTTATTTTTTTAGGCTCCAAAATCACTGCAGATGGTGACTGCAGCCATGATATTAAAAGACACTTGCTCCTTGAAAGAAAAGTTAGAGCCAACCTAGACAGCATATTAAAAAGCAGAAACATTATTTGGCCAACAAAGTTCTGTCTAGTCAAATCTATGGTTTTTCCAGTAGTGATGTATGGATGTGAGAGTTGGACTATAAAGAAAGCTGAGTTCTGAAGAATTCCTGCTTTTGAACTGTGGTGTTAGGGAAGACTCTCAAGAGTCCCTTGGAGAGCAAGGAGATCCAAGCAGTCCATCCTAAAGGAAATCCGTCCTGAATATTCATTGGAAGGCCAGATGCTGAAGCTGAAACTCCAATACTTTGGCCACGTAATGTGAAGAACTAACTCATTTGAAAAGACTCTGATGCTGGGAAAGATTGAAGGTGGGAGAAGGGGACAACAGAGGATGAAATGGTTGGATGGTATCACTGACTCTATGGACATGAGTTTGAGTAAGCTCCGGGAGTTGGTGAAGGACAGGGAAGCCTAGCGTGCTGCAGCCCATGGGGTCGCAAAGAGTTGGACACAACTGAGCAACTAACTGAACTGAACTGAACTGATCCAATGCTTACAGGAAACTCTGAGTCAAATGTTTTAAATGTTTCCTTTCTTACAGGACGTCTCAGAGCCTTTAATATGCTAATATACGATGAAGATTGCTCATTTCCTAACTTCTTTGACCATGGGTGCTCTCGTACTGCCACACTTATTAACATCTCACTGAAGAATTTCACTGGGCTTCCCAGGCAGCTCAGTGTTAAAGAATTCANGCTTACAGGAAACTCTGAGTCAAATGTTTTAAATGTTTCCTTTCTTACAGGACGTCTCAGAGCCTTTAATATGCTAATATATGATGAAGATTGCTCATTTCCTAACTTCTTTGACCATGGGTGCTCTCGTACTGCCACACTTATTAACATCTCACTGAAGAATTTCACTGGGCTTCCCAGGCAGCTCAGTGTTAAAGAATTCACAGTCAACGCAGCAGTCCACAGTTTGATCCCTCGGTCGGAAAGCTCCTCTGGAGAAGGAAATGGCAATCCACTCCAGTATTGTTGTCTAGAAAATTCAATGGACAGAGGAGCCTGGCAAGGTATAGTCCATGGGGTCGCAAAGAGTGGGACATGACGGATCAAGTCTGCAGTAAAAAATTTCACTAGATAGTGAAATATTTGTTGAGTTTAGGAAGAATCTAACTATTTAACTATTCATCTATTTGACACGGGACCATCCCTAGAATGCTAAACAACGCCACGCTTGTTCTCCTTCCTCCACTTCACTTTCTCATGGTCCTAAACTTGAGGACTTCCCTGGTGACTCAGCTGGTAAAGAATCCAGCTGCAATGCGCGAGACCTGGGTTTGATCCCTGGGTTGGGAAGGTCCCCTAGAGAAGGGAATGGCTACCCACTCCAGTACTCGGGCCTGGAGAATTCCATGGACTGTATAGTCCATGGGGTCACAAAGAATCGAGCACAACTGAGCGACTTTCACTTTCACTTTCAAACTAGAGGGATGTCTATTGTCCCTCCCTACAATCCCCGTTTCCCTACAGTAGTATTTAACTCAAAATCAGAGCCAGAGAAATTTCAACTGGCCCTTCAGGTCCTTTGCGCATAAGAATTTGGGGATCTTCCTGCAAGCAGTGTCCTAGATCTGCCAAAAGTTTCCCACATCTCCTGAGAGACAAATGCGTAAAATATAAATAGCTGGAGCTGATGTAGTAAGGAGAAAATGGATATGATCACGTTTACTCTCATAAAATGGAAGCGATTATTTTTATTTTCACATCATTGTCAGCCCTTTTTATATATCACCATGCACAATCAGACACTTAATAAATACTTCTTAGTACTATAATGACTGAATCCACAAATCCATCATGTAAACTGAATGCATAGTTCCAATCCAGCAATTAAATTTCTGAACCACAGAGATATGGAGTGACATGTAAAGTGGGAAGATGTGGGAGCAAAGAGAGGTGTTGAAGCAAGCAATTAAGTAAAAGAGTCTGCAGCCCAGACGCACTGGTTTCACAAGTTGAGATTTGTTCTGCAGGGCCCAGAGCTGACATCATGGGAATGTATATCAAGACCAGCAATGAGGTTATGTGGCTGAGAACCCCAAACCCGTCTAAAAAGCCCGAGTAAAAGTGTTCATTAGTGAGCTGGTGCTGCCAGGTATAAGAAGACAAGAGAACATTCTAGATTAGCCAGAAATGTGAGCAATGACAAGGAAAGGGGGTCAAATATGAAAAGAAAGAATAGGAAGGAGTTAAAATGGCAGAAGTTTTCCCAATTTGGTACCATTAGAATTTCTGCTCTCTGGAAAGACTTATGAGGTTTGCATCTGTTTTTAAGAATGACAGCTTCTGTGAGTCCCATGCTTCCTGGAAAGAGTATCCCAGGCCATATTGGTCCAAGACAGGAAAAAACATCAGCAACCTCAAAGCACCAGCTGATGCTACCAACTCCTAGTCTATCTGGAGACTCCACTGAAAGGAAAAAGAGTCAGGGTGATTTATGAAGCAGCTCTCAGGCTATCTAGCCCCAAGGAAGAAGAGACTCTAGAGAGAGAGGCACTTAATTCCCATTTACAGCCCCTAGTCAACCTTAATTCAAGGATGAAATTGGAGTGAACAATTCCCAGATATGATAACCTTTTGAAGGATGCAGTATTCTAGGAGCAGCAATTAATATGAAAAGGTTGCTGCTTACTGCCTCTCGGAACTCGAAGCATTTTTTTTCTTGGGTCTTCAAGGTCACATCTGTAAGAAAAGAGGAACAGAGAGATAATGAAGTTGAAGGTGCTTTGAAACTGGCAATACAGCACAGGAAAGGTCTGTTCAAGACAAGATACATACAACCTTTATGATGTGTGTGTGTGCATGCTCACTGGCATGTCCAGCTCTTTGAGAATCCAGGGACTATAGCCTGCCAAGCTTCTGTGTCTATGAGATTTCCCAAGCAAGAATACTGGAGTGAGTTGCCATGCCCTCCTCTAAGGGATCTTCCCCACCCAGGGATTGAACCCAAGTCTCTTGTGTCTCCTGCCTTGCGGACAGAGTCTTTACCACCAGCGCCACCTGGGAAGCCTGTAACCTTTATGATAGCTCTNAGCATCTTCTAATTTCATGGCTGCAGTCACCATCTGCAGTGATTTTGGAGCCCCCCAAAATAAAGTCTGACACTGTCTCCACTGTTTCCCCATCTATTTCCCATGAAGTGATGGGACCGGATGCCATGATCTTTGTTTTCTGAATGTTGAGCTTTAAGCCAACTTTTTCACTCTCTTCTTTCACTTTCATCAAGAGGCTTTTTAGTTCCTCGTCACTTCCTGCCATAAGGGTGGTGTCATCTGCATATCTGAGCTGGATAAATGCACATAAATGGAGAAAACACAACCAACTACAGGCTGATTCTCAGAAAAAGATTAAATTATTGAAGATAAGTGTGAAGGGAGACCTGAAAGGAATCTAAGCTTTCTGTTCTTAATAGTAATTAAGCTCACATATATTAAAGATCAGTTGTTGAAATCATTAGGCTGACTACAGAAAAATTATTAACACTTTTTATCATTACACAGTGGATATTCTGTTGTTGCTTGATATAGTCACTGGATAAATTCTAGCCTTGCTATAAATCTTAAAGCCTTTATGTGTCTGGAGAACATAAATGTCAAAACACGGTACATATCACCCAGCCACACTTGTAAAGACTATTAAATAAGTCAAATAAGTTATTGAGAAAATATTTAAAAGATTGATTATATGGAAAAATGTCCAGCAAAGGCAAAACAATTAAGGAAATGAACTTCCTTCAGTCAATGAACTATTAGGCAAACATTAAGATTATTAGTGTGTGGTCATTACATTGTAGATGTTACCAGCCCAAAGAGCCCTGGGTTCTTTAGGGGAAATTATTCCATTCATTCAGTTTATGCCTCCATTTGTGAATAATCATCCTGGACAGTTAAGCACACCCTTCCTGCAGGCACTAATTCTATTTTTCATTTATTCAGCAAGTTCCAGCATATCAGTACTGGAATGTTAGTCTCATGATGAAAATAAATAAAATAATAATAATATTGATAATAACAGCCACCATCTTTAATGATTTACTTCAAGGATTCTACCCCTTGGCTTGGAATCCCAACTCTGCCACTGGGTGTATGACTTTGGGAAAGCAATGAACTTGTCTTATTGTTTTAGTTTCTCTGCATGTAAATACAATATTGTAAAGTAATTAGCCTCCAATTGAAATAAATAATTTTATATTAAAAAAAATTTTTTTAAGAATATTTCTGGCTGTTGATTGGCTATTCTTTACCATGTTAGGGAGATATTCTTTCAAATATAGTTTATTTACTAAAACTTTTATCAGGATTACATATTAAATTTTAACTTCTATCAAAAAATAAATAAATAGAGATTATAATACTTCTCATTGTTGTGAGGATAAAGTCAGATAACAGATGAAAAGGGCCTGGCATGTAGATAAGACTCTCTTGACAGGTATNACTTTTATCAGGATTACATATTAAATTTTAACTTCTATCAAAAAATAAATAAATAGAGATTATAATACTTCTCGTTGTTGTGAGGATAAAGTCAGATAACAGATGAAAAGGGCCTGGCATGTAGATAAGACTCTCTTTGACAGGTATTGTTTTTCTTCTTACTTCAACATTGTGTCTGCCTACCATTCAGCAATTCACAAACATACAAAACCAAATTTAATTTACACAAGTAAAAAGCATGCTGTTTATTTCCTTTAGGTATTTATAATCCATGGTATAAATTATGTGGTCTCTTTTTCTAATATGGAAGGTTATAAATTGATATTTCATGTCAACACAAAAGAAGAAAGGACTATTCCTAAAAGTCAATTACATTCAATTTCAGATGGACATGAGTCTGAGTGAACTATGGGAGTTGGTGATGGACAGGGAGGCCTGGCGTGCTGCGACTCATGGGTTCACAAAGAGTCGGACACGACTGAGTGACTGAACTGAACTGAACTATGTGAGGCATACATACACTTTATCACATTGCCCCATTTTAAGGGCTTCCCTGGTGGCTCAGTCGGTAAAGATTCTATCTGCAATGAAGGAGACCCAGATTTGATTCCTGGGTCAGGAAGATCCCCTAGAGAAGGAAATGGCAACCCACTCCAGTATTCTTGCCTGGGAAATCCNACATACACTTTATCACATTGCCCCATTTTAAGGGCTTCCCTGGTGGCTCAGTCGGTAAAGATTCTATCTGCAATGAAGGAGACCCAGATTTGATTCCTGGGTCAGGAAGATCCCCTAGAGAAGGAAATGGCAACCCACTCCAGTATTCTTGCCTGGGAAATCCTATGCACAGAGGCCTGGCAGGCTACAGTCCTTGGGGTCACAAGAGTCGGGCACGACTTAGTGACTAAACCACCACCACCACCAATCTCACTTTAAAGATGAAGAAACAGAGGTGCAAAATGGTTGAGTAACTTGTGATGTAAAATGACAAAATCAGGAATCATTTTTGGATCTGTCCAGTTTCAAAGACCATAAACTTTCCCTGATGTTTAGCTGCCAAGTTTTAGTTCCTAACCACAATGTCATAAACTATTGTTCCAAGAAAACGAGACCACTGTTTACTATCTGTCATGGCTAGTTTTTAAGTCAAGCCTGAGGATATAAAAGTTATGACCTCTACATCTTAAGTAAAAGCCTACTTGAATTAAAACAAAACAATGGAAAATGCTTCAGTAATAGCATGTGAAAAATCTTCAGAATGTGAGATGTCAACTGGCTTTGTTCAGTGGAATGTCCCTGCACAGAGCTGGATGGACGTCAGTGGGTGTCGGAGCAGTCAGTGTCTCCAGAATAGAATACGGGAGTCTAAAGCTATGTGTTCTCTCTTTCTGGTCAACATGCCATACATTCAATTCTGCCATAATTACCCTTTTCTACAGTTTATTAACCTTCATCCCAACAGGATTGTAGATTCTGACTAGGCTTAATTTTAAATGGAAAAACAAATTCAATTCATTCTTTCAGTTTATGAGTCATGTAAGCAAAGCAAACTGTGACTGGCAATATCTCTTCTAGTTACATGATGCTCCAACAATGCATACTTCTCCAGGGAGCCACTACCCAAGGCTGGGCCCCAGAGGGGCTGGCCCCCAACCTGTGCTACCATCACCAGCCCCTACCACAAGCCTCTGGTAGTTCTTAACTGAGCACCTTGTACAGCATCTGGTACATGTGGATGTTCAGCAAATATTTGTTCAATGAATAAATGAATGTAGCTGTATCTGCCAAAGCCAGCAGAGGAACTTAAAATCAAGCCTTCCTGATTCCTCATACTAAGACTGTTCTGTCTGTACCTCCTGGCTACCAACTAAAACTTCCCAACTCACAGGCCAAAGGCAGTCTTGGGTTTTTATCTGTAAAGTCATGATACCTGTCTATTCCCCAGGTCTTAAGATGATTAAAATGGATGAGGTGTCAGAAATTTGGGAATCACAGTATATGCCCTATACCCTCCAGAATGGGACAGAAGGAATATATCTGATTTTCATCCGTGGCCTCACATCAAGATCTTTTGAGAAGGTTTCAAAAGATAGAAAGCCAGTGAAATCAGACTCTCTGAAGATGGGTCATGACTACAAAGATTGTTTAAATGTGCCCCTGGTGATGTGAAGGTATAGCCAAGATTTGAAGATCACAAGGCTGGAGAAGGTCAAGCAAGAAGAAGCATCTTGCTCTTCTAGAAGAGGAAGGTAAGAGGATGGGAAATGCAACATGGTGCGACACCTACTGATGTTGTCAAAATGTCCTTTCCCAGCCTGTAGTCCTCACTGCTGTCTGTGGCTCCCATATACCATCCCCTCCTACTCCTCCAAATCATCCTGGAGCAGCCTGTGGTCTCACTTGTGATTGGGCAATGGGAACCTGCTCAAGTATATTCCTCTTTTAAAACAGAGCTAGTCTCTTCTACTTTCTACCCAGTGTCCCAGTCCCAGTCCTCACAAGCCCTGTTCTGTCCCCTATCCCCACCTCCCACATGGGATCCTCACCTTAAAACTAGAGTTCCTAGTGACAAGTCCCACATGAATATGGCTGGACTGTGTATAAGCTCCAGGCACCATAGAAAGGATCATATCCAGTAAGTAGTGAAGACAAACTGGAGAAGGGAACATAAACAGAGACCCAAAATGTCAGAAATCCTAATTTTTAAAATATTCAATCAGCTCATATGGTTCAATATAAGAAAATAAACAATCCAATCAATAAACTGGCAGAAGACGTAAAGAGACATTTTTCCAAAGAAGACATATGGATGTCCAAAAAGCACATGAAAAATGCTCAGCATCACTAATTATCAGAGAAATGCAAATCAAACTACAATGAGGTATCACCTCACACAGGTTAGAATGGCCATCATTAAAAAGTCTACAAATAACAAATGCTGGAAAGGATGTAGGAAAAGGGAACCTGCCTCCACTGTTAGTGGGAATGTTAATTGGTATAGCCATTATGGAGAACAGTATGGAGTTTCCTTTAAAAACTAAAATGAGAACTACCATATGATCCAGCAATCCCACTCCTAGGCATATATCCAGAAAAGATAAAAACTAATTCAAGAAGATACATGTACCCCAATATTCATAGCAGCACAAATGTTCTCTGTGTTATGAGAGTAACTGATGCATCATATTGGAAAAAATGCCTCTAGTATGGTGTAGAAATATACATATCCACACACACACCCATGATTTGGAGATTAAAAGCCTACGTTCACAGCTCAATGGTTTATAGACTAAACGTGTCTCCCAAAATTCATGTGTTGAAGTACTAAACACCACTGTGACTATATTTGGAGATGGGTCCTCTAAGGAAGTGGTGGTGGCGGTTTAGTCACATACAACTCTTGTGCCCCATGGACTATAGCCTGCCAGGCTTCTCTGTCCATGGGATTTCCCAGGCAAATCCAATTGGCATGGATTGCCATTTCCTTCTCCAGGGGAACTTCCCAATCCAGGAATTGAACCTGGTGTTCTGCATTGCAGGTGGATTCTCTACCAACTGAGCCACCAGAGAAGCTCAATTCAGGTTAAATGAGATCATAGGAATGGGGCCTTGGTCCAACAGAATTAGTGTCCTTATAAGAAGACATACCAGAGGTCTCGGTTCCTTTTTCTGCCTCGTGGGGACAGAAAAGACTGCAAGCCAAGAAAAGGGTTCTCATCAGGAATTGACCCTGCCATATCTTAATCTGGGACTTCTAGCCTCCAGAACCGTGAGAAAATAAATGTCTGTTTTTTAGGCCACTCAATCAATGGTATTTTGTTACTGATACAACAACCATAGACAAGTCACAACATCTCCAAGCCTCAGTTTCCTCTTCAGTAAAAAAGAGCTAAATCCTACCTCTTCATAAACATCAAATGAGGTAATGTATGTTTTTATGGGCTCTGCAAACAGTAGAGTATTAAGTAGGCATTAATCACTCATTAATTTCCACCTCTGTGCTCTCATACTTAAATCCTTGTGCTAGCTGAATATTTACCACATTGTATTAGATAGAATTGTTTTTTCCTGTCTCCCTTGTCAGACAGATAAAATCCTTTTGGCCAGGAGCCAAGTCTCATTCATCTTTGTACCTCCAATGCCAAGACACACAGTCACTGCTCAAGAAATGACTGCAGAATGATCCCTAGGTGGCCTTAGATAGCCTTTCTCTGTGTCCCATAACAGCCCCACACATACTGCCATCACTTAGCATCAGGTGGTGAAGTTATTAATTTTTCAATTTTTCTTCTCCACTTAAGTAAGAGCTTCCAGATGATAGAGACTACCGAGTATCATTATTGTATCCCTAATGACTAGTACTGGTAGGCTGCAGTCCATGGGGTCACTAAGAGTCAGACAGGACTGAGCAACTTCACTTTCACTTTTCACTTTCATGCATTGGAGAAGGAAATGGCAACCCACTCCAGTGTTCTTGCCTGGAGAATCCCAGGGACAGGGGAGTCTGGTGGCTGCTGTCTATGGGGTCACACAGAGTCGAACATGACTGAAGTGACTTAGCAGCAGCAATGACTAGTACAGTGCTTGGCCCAGGTAGGAAATCAGTAAATGTTGATGAATAAAAGGGAAATAATGCATTTCTTGAAGAATCACCATCCTTGAATTTCAGTGCTCACAGTTGTCCTGTATTCAATCCACCATCTTCAATGGAACCAACTCAATGCCCTTCACTCCACTCAGTCTCTATTCAGAGGGCTTCTAAAAGGTCCCGTCTCGTGTAGCTCTTTTATCCTATTATAACTAGCAAAGGTTCTGAATGCACTGTTTTATTGTACAAATCAATATCATCTCCCCAGAGAACTGAGAGCAGTCACTTACAGCATCAGCAGTTGCTATGCAACCACCCTCCAAAGTTCAGGTTGAAAGATCCAGAGCTACTAACTAGATGGGACCATAATTTCTAGGGAAAAAAAAGACCATTATGCAGAGTCACTCAATCTTCTTGCAAAAGGAAATTTAACCACCAGAAAAGTATATTTTCTAGGTCTTCTAAGTTGTGCATATGTAGCCTTTTTATAAAGAGATATGTATATTTAGCTACTGGATCCCAAACAGACACTATATATAAATGTGTATAATTTATTAATATATTTATAAATATTTATATCTGTATGTTAGAGAGTAAATATTTTTTATGACAAAGTTCCAAGAGGATCAAATTATCATATTTCTTTTTACAAATGTAAGCATTTTAAATGAATTTCTATTTCCTCATAGCAAAAAGAAAATTTAGAAAACAGAAATATTTAAAGAGAAAACAAAGAAGCCATATCAAACAACTTAGATAAAATCACTATTGGTATTTGCTATGTAATCTTCCAGATGTTTACACAAAAGTCATTTAAAACATTATATATAGTATTATTATATATAATGTTCCTATGTATGTACAAACATTTGGAATATAACTATTGTATATTTAGCTAGAATATCTATTTTCTTACTAAAATGGAAATATATTCTATGCATGGTTTACATACCTCTTGTGTTTAAAACTTCCCATTATTCCGTGAATGTCTTTTCTAAGTTCAGTTCACTTCAGTTCAGTTACTCAGTCGTGTCCGACTCTGCAACGGCAGGGACTGCAGCACGCCAGGTCTCCCTGTCCATCACTAACTCCCGGAGCTTGCTCAAACTCATGTCTGAAGAGTCGATGATGCCATCCAACCACCTCGTTCTCTGTCGTCCCCTTCTCCTCCTGCCTTCGATCTTTCCCAGCATCAGGGTCTTTTCAAGTTAGTCAGGTCTTCGCATCAGGTGGCCAAAGTATTGGAGTGTCAGCTCCAGCATCAGGCCTTCCAATGAATATTCAGGACTGATTTACTTTAGGATGTCCAAGGGACTCTCAAGAATCTTCTCCAACAACACAGTTTAAAAGCATCAATTCTTCAGCATTCAGCTTTCTTTACGGTCCAACTCTCACATCCATACATGACTACTGGAAAAACCATAGCTTTGACTAGGCAGACCTTTTTATACAGTGGAAGTGACAAATAGATTCAAGGGATTAGATCTGATAGACAGAGTGCCTGAAGAACTAAGGAAGAGGTTCGTAACACTGCATAGGAGGCAGTGATCAAGATGATCCCCAAGAAAAAGAAATGCAAAAAGGCAAAATGGTTGTCTGAGGAGGCCTTACAAATAGCTGTGAAAAGAACAAAAGTGAAAGGCAATGGAGAAAAGGAAAGATATACCCATTTGAATGCAGAATTCCAAAGAATACCAAGGAGAGATAAGAAAGCCTTCCTCAGCGATCAATGCAAAGAAGTAGAGGAAAACAATAGAATGGGAAAGACTAGCAATCTCTTCAAGAAAATTAGAGACACCAAGGGAACAATTCAGGCAAAGATGGGCACAATAAAGGACAGAACTGGTGTAGACCTAAAAGAATCAGAAGATATTAAGATGAGGTGGCAAGAATACACAGAACTATACAAAAAAAGATCTTCATGACCCAGATACTCGCAATGGTGTGATCACTCACCTAGAGCCAGACATCCTAGAATGCGAAGTCAAGTGGGCCTTAGGAAGCATCACTTTTCTAAGTTAGCATATACTTACAGCATTATTTTGAAGGCTGCATAATATGTTCTAGCTTAAATGTATTAACATCTATTTAATTATTTTCCTGTTTTGTTCTTTTTTCACCATCATAAATAATATTTAAAAGACATCCTCATGCACACACCTTTGAAAACTCATCTGACTGTTTCAGTAAAATCAGTTCATGGATTAGATCAAAGATTATGCAATTATATTAAGGCTTTTAGATTATTTGCAAATAAATTACCTAATTCTAGGCATTCACCGCCCTCCCAGAAAAAAACCAGGATTTTAGATCAGTACAAATTTAGTCAAATCTTTGAAATTTTAAATTTTATTTTGTTTTACTTTATTTATAAATGGGAGTATGGTTTATTAAGCTGTGCCATAGTACAGCTGCTTTCCCATGGCACTCTTAATGTACAAAGCCCCAAATTCTGCCAATTTCTCTTGAGCAATGACACCAGGAAGGTGACAGCTAAGTGGACGTGGTACACAGCTCATCATCTGTCATCATCATGTGGCCAGCAGGCGCTGCCAGATGTGGCATCTTCTTCATCTGGAATTTGACAGTGGACTTGACTTCATCACCTTTGGCTGCCATATTCTCATTATGGGTCAGCAAGGAAGGCAACTTGCCACCTTTTAAAATTCTGGACTCAGGATTCATGGTATCTGCTTGATCAGAGACTCTGAAGCCAAAAAGGCATCATTCTTCTTGGCCACTTCGATGCACTGCCAAGATCCCATCCTTGTTCCTTTTCCCCACTCAAATCTGAGAAATTGAATATACAAACAGATGATGGCCAGACTTTATATAGAAGTAGAACTGTGACCCACCACCCACAGAAACCAACTCAAAGAAGCCAATCTACTGTCTGCAGTCATCAGTCCCTGACTTGGCCAAAATGGCCAAGACTCGATTAATAATTGACAATTTCTCTAATTTTTGCTCCCACTTCTAACTTAGGACCAACAAGAGAAAGCCAAATACAGCCTCCTCTCTAGGCAAATAGGATATCCCACTTCTAGTTAGCCCACCAAAACTTCCCCATGCCAACAGGACTTACCTAAAGCATTCCTTTGTTTCCCATTACAAAGCTTTCCCACTTCTCCACCTGTTTCTTTGCCAAAAGCAAATCATGGTAAATGATTCCCTTGTGACAGAGAGCGAACTGAATAAATAGCCTTTGCCTGAATAGCATTTATCTATGTCCACAACCTCAACTCAAGCCCTGCTGCTGAGAGATGACTCAAAGTTTTCTAATAAACACCCTTTGCATTCTCAACTCAACCTGCAGTGGGCAGATTATCGTAAACAAAAGTTAGTCCTTTCTCATTTGAGATGTGATAGCCCAGAGGCTAGTGTGGCAGCCCAGAGAGCTCTAGGCCACAAAAGCCTAGACCCCTGCCTGGGAGCTCAGAGGCCCCTCTTGGCTCTGCCATTAACCTGCTTTATGTTTTCAGGCTTGTCATTTTCATGTTCCAATTCCTCCTCTATAAAATGGGAATAAATCCTATGCTCATTCACAGGCTGAGTGTAAGAACAAGATGAAATGCAATGTAGGACTGTGCTTTGAAATGGTTACTAATTATGAAATGTAAGATGTTATCACGGACACATGCAGCCCTTCTTTCAACACCCCCTGGTGTCTCAGACATGGAAGAGATCAAATAGGGATAAAGAAGGGAGGGAAAAGAAATTGGCTCAGGACACAACTAGCTGGACAGAGTGAGGAAGCACAAGCTGGCCAGCGGCTGGAACTGGTTTCCAGTCATGTTATTCTATGCTTTTAAACTCCCACACACACCCCATCCTCCGCCAAAATACATAAACCTCTTTGAATTATACTCCTTCTCTTACAGGAGCAGTTGACTACAGTTGGATATGATTTTCCTTTGTTTGTTTTAATTTATGGATGACCAGGAATGCTGCCCTGCCTCCTTTTTTCAAATACCCACCACTCCTCCTCCATCAGAGGACCTCTTCTGGGGTCTTCCTTTTCTGGTAAATTTTTTTGATAAGAATAGTTGTGGTTAGAGGGCGCTCCAAGCACAGCTCCAAGCCTTAAGGCTCATTAAGGACTTTCCCCAACTCCGCCTAAGGCAGTAAATCACTGGGTGCAGGAGAAGCAGGTTGGGTGAGAGGGCAACCAGAGCGCCCTTTAGTTGGCTTCAGAAAGGAAGGCTGCCTGGGTTTCATTCCAGGATGAGAGTCCCCAGGATGAAGAAGAGTTTGAGGAACGGAAGAGGGAAGAAATCAAGACTTATAAACACACTTCTCAACTCTCAGCCAGCACCTGTTATTTTGCAAGTAAGCAAAGCAAAGAGAGAATGAATGTTACAGGTTGCTCAAGAAAGCATCTTGGCTTAGAGTTTCTCACTTAAAATCACCATGAATGACTCTCTCACATCCCACATAGAAGGCAGTTTTTGACTAAAGTACCTCCTAAAAGGCAAATTACAAGATAGCATCTCAATCTTAAGTAGAACAATGAAACTACTTTTGTTTTTTTCCTGATTTCAGTATCAGTTTCCAGGTGGACTAATGGTAAAGACCCCTGCCTGCCAATGAAGGAGGCCATAAGAGACACGGGCCTGACCCCTGGGTCAGGAAGATCCCCTGGAGGAGAGCATGGCAACCCATTCCAGCATTCTTGCCTGGAGAATCCCATGGACAGAGGAGTCTGGCTGGCTACGGTCCACGGGGTCGCAAAGAGCTGACACAAGTGAAGTGACTTAGCAAGCAGGCACAGAGTACTGTACTTCTAAAGCCAGCATTTCCCAAAGTCGTTAACATGCACAGATACATGCGTGTGCTGTCACCTCAGTCTTGTCCAACTCTCAGTGACCCCATGGACTGTCACCAGGGAAGGCCGATAGGCATGTACTCTACTTCAAAAGAGTGTGTGAACTTAGGAAACGTTGATTACTTTCCTCTCCTAGGCCATCATAGTGCATATTCACTTGCTAAATGCTCTAAGATGTCCTGCACTGAAGAAACGTGTTTATCTAAAATACAGTGTTTCACAAGTTTGCTTGATCGCCAGAATCCTTTTTTGTTAGGTATGACACCTATTAATATTCTGGAGAAAACATTGCCCTCAAAAAAGAAAAGGCTGCATTTGGCCATTTAGACTCTGTTTGGTTTGAAGATAAAGGCAAATCTACCTCTAAAGTCAATCTTCTCAGTGTATGATTTCTCACTAAAGTAATGCTGACATTTGCATGAACCCCAGTCCCTAGATCAGGAAAAAGTAAGTGATGGTTACTCTCAACTCTTCTCCCTGCCCCCACTGCCACCTTCCAACACCTCAGCTCTCTTCTACCACATCTCCCTAGCGGAGGCGATTGATAGTTTTGTAGAGTCCACACGGCAGACAGCAAAACAATTAAAATGGATACTGGCCAAAGAAATCTGTGAAGCAGATGATAACGTCAAATATACATTCAGAGCATTTTTATGTGGTTCTTAAATGGAAAGAAAGATTTCTCTTCTTTCAATCCTTCTGTTTATAATTTTTAACAAATGCACTTCTTGGAATAAGCAAATTTAAAGATAGAAGTGAAAGAGCTGCATATGGAACTTGAGTTTTCATAAAAAGAGCATCCCCAAGAGAAAGTACCAGGAGATTTACAAAACCCAACCAAAGAACGATCTTAAGTTTACACATGGAAAGTTGTTCACTATGTATTGTTAAGTGAAAAGGCAAATTACAAAACTGCATATGCAGAGTGATTAATTTTTGTAAATGCAGCCGACTCAGTGTTTGTTCAAAAAATGCTGCTGCTACTGCTGCTAAGTCGCTTCAGTCACATCTGACTCTGTGTGACCCTATAGACAGCAGCCCACCAGGCTCCCTCGTTTCTGGGATTCTCCAAGCAAGAACACTGGAGTGGGGTGCCATTGCCTTCTCCATGTTAAAAGAATAAATATGCATAAAAAGGAGACTATGAGAGTTCATACCAAGTTGACAGTGGTTAGCTCCAAGTGGAAATTTTTCTTACTTCCTTTTTTTTTTTTTTTTTGCTTATTTGTTCTAACGTTTCTCAAATTTAAATATTTTTAACAATAAAACAATATTTTAGAACTGCTCTAACCTACAACTCACATTATCTGTGGAAAAATATCTAAGGATGAAGGAAGCAGTTTCCCTCACAGGCACATGCCTACTTCCTAGCAGGAAGTCCAGTCTTTTTTTGGAATTACTTTACCCAATCAGTCCAAACAATTTCCAAGGCTATAACCCAAATATCTACTAGTTGGTGGAATCCCTTATGTTAGTCATGTTAGTTGCTCAGTTATGTCCGACTCTTTGCAACCCCATGGACCATAGCCTTCCAGGCTCCTCTGTCCATAGGATTTTCCAGGCAAGAATACCGGAGTGGGTTGCCATCCCCTTCTCCAGGGGATCTTCCCGACCTAGGAATCGAATCCAGGTCTCTTGTATTGTTGGTGGATTCTTAACTGTCTGAGCCACCAGGGCATCCCCTTGGATCCCTTAGGAGCCATAGGAAAAGGGTGGGATGTCACATGAAGGATTATGGTCTCAGCCTGCCCTCTTCCATCCTGCCCTGTTAACCACGGTAGCTCCCTCATTCACAGGACACTACCCACTCCAGGCCAACTGGTTTCCTCTAAACCACCAAGCTCAGCTATTCTTCTCCCTCTCCAGACATCTGTTTCTCTTAAGAACTCCTACAGAATGGATCCCCACACAGTGCTATTGAGTCCCTCTGGTTCCCTCCACTGTGTCACAGCCCATTCTCCATAGGGTCACAGGCACTGCAGGGTAAGAAAGGGGCCCTGGTGGTGAAGCAGATGTATTTGAGGAGGAAAAGCCATGTATGAGCTGATAAGCACGTCACCCCTGAACTCTGATATTTAGGCCTTGCTGCTCAGTCAAATTGCCAAATTTCTTCTCAAACAAAGTGGGGTGTTTTTTGGTTTTGGGGTTTTTTGTTTTGGGAAACAGAGTTTTGTCTCTCTTCACTCTGGCTTCCTGCAGATCCCTGAGCACATCAGAAAATTCAATACATATCAAAACTCCAAAAATAGACAGAGTTCACATGCTTTTTCCTAATAAGACTCTTGGGCTCTAAGCAATCAAAAAATATGGTGAAATCTTATTACCTGAATAATCTACGGTAGTTGAAATGTTCAGAAATGCCCCCCAACTTGGAAAGACCATTAGAAGATTGATCCAAATATAAGGCAAATAGGGTTAGGCTTGATACTTACTTTCTAGCCAAGAGTTGTTACCTGTGGACCAAAACGCAGTGCTGATCACAGGACTGTGGGCTGTGATCAATAATGCCAGAGTCCTTGGCTTACCAATCAATGGGGAACTCATCCCCATGAGTTCAAATGATGCATGGTCGTGAACTTCTTCAGGGCCATGGAAGTCACGAAAGTGTTTCTGCCTCTTCCTAGAAAATCCAAGGAGAGGTTGGCGAACATCAGCTGCATGGCAGAGATCAAACTCTGAGCCTCTGGAGTGGGAGCACTGACTCCAAGACCCTAGACCACCAGAGAACTAACCCTAAGGAGTAATAAATAGTGAGAACTCACACAAAGGAAACCACTGGAATACAAGACCTGGCATACAATACAACCACCAGTAGCACCCTATGCAAAACAAAACACAAACCCAATCATCACCAGACAGGATTACCACCTCATTCAGCCTTGCCCATCAGAGGAAAAACCAACAAACACTCAGAACAAATCTCACCCTATAGGAAGCTTACACAAACCACTGGACCAAACTTAGGAGGGCAGAAAGCAAAAGGAAGAAAGAATACAACCATGAAACTGGAGAAAAGAAGACCTGAGACACAATTAGTTAGAAAGAAAAATAGTGAAATGGCAGAGAAATACTACACAAATGAAGAAACAAACTAGAAACACAGAAGTCCAAATAGATGAAGAGGAAATAGGTAAACTACCTGGAAAAGAATTCAGAACAATGATAGTAAAGATGATAAAAAAAACCTTGAAAACAAAATGGAGAAAATGCAATAATCAAACAAAGACCTAGAAGAATTAAAGAATAAACACACAGAGACAAAAAACGCAATTACTGAAATTAAAAATACTCTAGAAGGAATCAATAGCAGAATATTTGAAACAGAAGAATGAATCAGTGATCTGGAAGATAAAATGGTGGAAATAACTTCTGAAGAGCAGAATAAAGTAAAAAGAATGAAAAGAACTGAGGATAGTCACAGACACCTCTGGAACCATATCAAGTGTACCAACATTCAAATTATAGGGGTCCCAGAAGAAGAGAAAAAGAAAGGGTATGAGAAAACTTTTGAAGAGATTATAGTTGAAAATTTCCCCAACATGGAAAAGGAAATAGTTGATCAACTGCAAGAGGCACAAAGAGTCCCATACAGGATAAACCCAAGGAGAAACACACCAAGACACACACTAATCAAACTAACAGACTAGACACAAAGAAATAATACTAAAAGCAGCAAGGGAGAAACAACAAGTAACATACAAGGGAAATCCCATACGCTTAACAGCTGATCTTTCGGCAGAAACTCTGTAGGCCAGAAGGGAATGGCAGGATATATTTAAAGTACTGAAAGGGAAAAATCTACAACCAAGATTACTGTACTCGGCAAGGATCTCATTCAAAATTGAGGAAAAAATAAAAAGCTTTTCAGACTAGCAAAAGTTAAGAGAATTCAGTACCACCAAATCAGCTTTACAACAAATGTTAAAGGGACATACATAATCAAGAAACACAAGAGAAGGAAAAACATCTACAAAATCAACCCCAATTAAGAAAATGGCAATAAGAATATATATATCAATAATTACTTTAAATGTAAATGGATTAAATGCTCCAACCAAAAGACACAGACTGGCTGAACAGATACAAAAACAAGAGCCATATATATGCTGTCTACAAGAAATCCAATTCAGACCTCAAGACACATATAGACTGAAAGTGAGAGGATGGAAAAATGTATTCCATGCAAATGGGAAGCAAAAGAAAGCTGGAGTAGCAATCCTCATATCAGACAAAATAGACCAAAAAATAAAGAATATTACAAAAGATAAGGAAAGACACTACATAATGCCCAAGGGATCAATCCAAGGCAAAGACATAACAATTGTAAATATCTATGCACCCAACACAGGAGCACCTCAATACATAAGACAAACACTAATAGACATAAAAGGAGAAATTGACAGTAACACAATAATAGTAGGAGACTTTAGCACCCCACTCACACCAGTGGACAGATCATCAAAGCAGAAAATTAATAAGGAAACACAAATCTTAAATGGTACATTAGATGAGATAGATCTCATTGATATCTTCAGGACATTCCATCCAAATGCAGAAGAATACACCTTCTTCTCAAGTGCACGTGGAACATTCTTCAAGACAGACTACATCTTGGGTCACAAATCAAACCTCAATAATTTTAAGAAAATTGAAATCATAGCAAGCATTTTCTCTGACCACAAATCTATGAGACTAGATATCAATTACAAGAAAAAAAACAGAAGAAACACAAACACATGGAGATTAAACAACACATTTCTAAATAACCAACAGGTTACTGAAGAAATCTAAAGGGAAGTAAAAAATTTTCTAGAAAAGAAATGACAATGAAAACACGACAACTCAAAACTTGACAACTATGGATAGGATGCAGCAAAAGCAGTTCTAAGAGGGAATTTTATAGTAATAAAAATATACCTAAAGAAACAAGAAAAACATCAAATAGACAACCTAACTTTACACCTAAGACAACTGGAAAAAGAAGAACAAAAAAAAATTAGTAGAAGAAAAGAAATCATAAAGATCTGAGCAGGAATAAATGAAAAAGAAATGAAAGAAACAATAGTAGAGATAATAAAACTAAAAGCTAGTTCTTTGAGACAATAAACAAAATTGACAAACCTTTAGCCAGACTCATCAAGAAAAAAAGAGAGGAGAATCAAATCAGAAAATTAGAAATGAAAAAGGAGAGGTTACAACAGACAATGCAGAAATATAGAGGATTATAAGAGACTATTATGAAAAACTATATGGCAATAAAATAGATAACCTGGAAGAAATGGACAGATTCTTAGAAAAGTTGAATCTTCCAAGACTAAACCAGGAAGAAATAGAAATTATGAACAACCCAATTACAAGCATTGAAATTAAAGCTATGATCAAAATTCTCCAAAAAAACAAAAGCCCAGGACCAGATGGCTTTACAGGAGAATTCTATCAAACATTTAGATAAGAGCTAATGCCTATTCTTCTAAAACTTTTAAAAAATTGCAGAGAAAGGAACACTTCCAAACTCATTCTACAAGGCTACCATCACCCTGATACTAAAACCAGACAAAGACAACACAAAAAAAGAAAACTACAGGCCAATATCACTGATGAAAATAGATGCAAAAATCCTCAACAAAACTTTAGCAAAGAGAATTCAGCAACACATCAAAAAGCTCATACACTATAATCAAGGTGGGTTCATTCCAGGAATGCAAGGATTCTTCAATATAGGCAAATCAATCAATGTGGTACACCTTATTAACAAATTGAAAGACAAAAATCATATGATCATCTCAATAGATGCAGAAAAAGCCTTTGAGAAAATTCAGCACCAATTTATGATTAAAACTCTTCAAAAAATGGGCATAGAAGGAACCTACCTCAACATAGTAAAGTCCTGAGCACCAAAGAATTGATGCTTTTGAAGTGTGGTGTTGGAGAAGACTCTTGAGAGTCCCTTGGACAGCAAGCAGATCCAACCAATCCATTCTAAAGGAGATCAGCCCTGGGTGTTCTTTGGAAGGAATGATGCTAAAACTGAAACTCCAGTACTTTGGCCACCTCATGCGAAGAGTTGACTCAGTGGAAAAGACTCTGATGCTGAGAGGGATTGGGGGGAGAGGATGAGATGGCTGAATGGTATCACCAACTCTATGGATGTGAGTTTGAGTGATCTCCAGGAGATGGTGATGGACAGGGAGGCGTGGAGTGCTGCAATTCATGGGGTCGCAAAGAATCGGACATGACTAAGTGACTGAACTGACTGACAGCAAACATTATTCTCAATGGTGAAAAACTGAAAGCATTCCCCCTAAAATCAGGAACAAGACAACGGTGTCCACTTTCACCACTATTGTTCAATATAGTTTTGGAAGTCTTAGCTACAGCAATCAGAGAAGAAAAAGAAATAAAAGAAATCCAGTTTGNAATGGTACATTAGATGAGATAGATCTCATTGATATCTTCAGGACATTCCATCCAAATGCAGAAGAATACACCTTCTTCTCAAGTGCACGTGGAACATTCTTCAAGACAGACTACATCTTGGGTCACAAATCAAACCTCAATAATTTTAAGAAAATTGAAATCATAGCAAGCATTTTCTCTGACCACAAATCTATGAGACTAGATATCAATTACAAGAAAAAAAACAGAAGAAACACAAACACATGGAGATTAAACAACACATTTCTAAATAACCAACAGGTTACTGAAGAAATCTAAAGGGAAGTAAAAAATTTTCTAGAAAAGAAATGACAATGAAAACACGACAACTCAAAACTTGACAACTATGGATAGGATGCAGCAAAAGCAGTTCTAAGAGGGAATTTTATAGTAATAAAAATATACCTAAAGAAACAAGAAAAACATCAAATAGACAACCTAACTTTACACCTAAGACAACTGGAAAAAGAAGAACAAAAAAAAATTAGTAGAAGAAAAGAAATCATAAAGATCTGAGCAGGAATAAATGAAAAAGAAATGAAAGAAACAATAGTAGAGATAATAAAACTAAAAGCTAGTTCTTTGAGACAATAAACAAAATTGACAAACCTTTAGCCAGACTCATCAAGAAAAAAAGAGAGGAGAATCAAATCAGAAAATTAGAAATGAAAAAGGAGAGGTTACAACAGACAATGCAGAAATATAGAGGATTATAAGAGACTATTATGAAAAACTATATGGCAATAAAATAGATAACCTGGAAGAAATGGACAGATTCTTAGAAAAGTTGAATCTTCCAAGACTAAACCAGGAAGAAATAGAAATTATGAACAACCCAATTACAAGCATTGAAATTAAAGCTATGATCAAAATTCTCCAAAAAAACAAAAGCCCAGGACCAGATGGCTTTACAGGAGAATTCTATCAAACATTTAGATAAGAGCTAATGCCTATTCTTCTAAAACTTTTAAAAAATTGCAGAGAAAGGAACACTTCCAAACTCATTCTACAAGGCTACCATCACCCTGATACTAAAACCAGACAAAGACAACACAAAAAAAGAAAACTACAGGCCAATATCACTGATGAAAATAGATGCAAAAATCCTCAACAAAACTTTAGCAAAGAGAATTCAGCAACACATCAAAAAGCTCATACACTATAATCAAGGTGGGTTCATTCCAGGAATGCAAGGATTCTTCAATATAGGCAAATCAATCAATGTGGTACACCTTATTAACAAATTGAAAGACAAAAATCATATGATCATCTCAATAGATGCAGAAAAAGCCTTTGAGAAAATTCAGCACCAATTTATGATTAAAACTCTTCAAAAAATGGGCATAGAAGGAACCTACCTCAACATAGTAAAGTCCTGAGCACCAAAGAATTGATGCTTTTGAAGTGTGGTGTTGGAGAAGACTCTTGAGAGTCCCTTGGACAGCAAGCAGATCCAACCAATCCATTCTAAAGGAGATCAGCCCTGGGTGTTCTTTGGAAGGAATGATGCTAAAACTGAAACTCCAGTACTTTGGCCACCTCATGCGAAGAGTTGACTCAGTGGAAAAGACTCTGATGCTGAGAGGGATTGGGGGGAGAGGATGAGATGGCTGAATGGTATCACCAACTCTATGGATGTGAGTTTGAGTGATCTCCAGGAGATGGTGATGGACAGGGAGGCGTGGAGTGCTGCAATTCATGGGGTCGCAAAGAATCGGACATGACTAAGTGACTGAACTGACTGACAGCAAACATTATTCTCAATGGTGAAAAACTGAAAGCATTCCCCCTAAAATCAGGAACAAGACAACGGTGTCCACTTTCACCACTATTGTTCAATATAGTTTTGGAAGTCTTAGCTACAGCAATCAGAGAAGAAAAAGAAATAAAAGAAATCCAGTTTGGAAAAGAAGAAGTAAAGCTCTCACTGTTTGCAGATGATATCATTCTGTACATAGAAAACCGTAAAGATAGTATCAGAAAATTCCTAGAGCTAATCAGTGAATTTAGCAAAGTTACAGGATACAAAATCAATACACAGAAATCATTTGCATTTCTATACTAACAATGAAAAATAAGAAAGATAAATTAAGGAATCAATCCAATTCATGATTGCAATAAAAAGAATTAAACATCTAGGAATAAACTTACCTAAGGAGACAAAAGAACTGTACACAGAAAATTATAAGACACTAATAAGAGGAATCTAAGATGACATAAACAGATGGAGAGATACTCCATGTTCCTGGGTAGGAAGAATCAATATTATGAAAATGACTATACTACCAAATGCAATCTATATATTTAATGCTGTCCCTATCAAATTACCAATGGCATTTTTCACAGAACTAGAACAAAAAATTTCACAGTTCATATGGAAACAAAAAAGACCCTGAATAGCCAAAGCAGTCTTGAGAAAGTAGAATGGAGCTGGAGGAATCAACCTTCCTGACTTCAGATTATACTACAAAGCTACAGTCATTGAGACAGTATGGTACTGGCACAAAAACAGAAATATAGACCAATGGAACAAGATAGAAAGCCCAGAAATAAACCCATGCACCTATGGGTACCTTATTTTTGACAGAGGAGGCAAGAATATGCAATGGGGCAAAGACAGGCTCTTCAATAAATGGTGCTGGGAAAACTGGACAGCTACATGTAAAAGAATGAAATTAGAACACTTCCTAACACCGTACACAAAGATAAACTCAAAATGGATTAAAGACCTAAATGTAAGACCAGAAACTATAAAACTCTTAGAGGAAAACATAGGCAGAACACTCAATGACATAAATCAAAGAAGATCCTCTATGACCCACCTCCTAGAGTAACGGAAATAAAAGTAAACAAGTGGGACCTGATTAAACTTAAAAGCTATTGCACAGCAAAGGTAACTATAAGCAAGGTGAACAGACATCCCTCAGAATGGGAGAAAATAATAGCAAATGAAACAACTGACAAAGGATTAATTTCCAAAATATACAAGCAGCTCATACAACTCAATGCCAGAAAAACAACAACCCAATCAAAAAGTGGGAAAAAGACTTTAAGTCATTTCTCTAAAGAAGACATACAGATAGCTAACAACCACATGAAAAGATGCTTAACATCGCTCATTATTAGAGAAATGCAAATCAAAACTACAATGAGATATCACCTCATACCAGTCAGAATGGCCATCATCAAAAAGTCTGCAAACAATAAATGCTGGAAAGGGTGTAGAGAAAAGGGAACACTCTTGCACTCTTGGTGGGAATGTAAATTGATACAGCCACTGTGAAAGATGGTATGGAGATTCCTTAAAAAACTAAAAATAAAACCACCATATGATCCACCAATCCCACTTCAGGCATATACCCTGAGGAAACCAAAATTGAAAAAGACACATGTATCCCATTGTTCACTGCAGCACTGTTTACAATATCTAGAACATGGAAGCAACCTAGATGGCCATTGACAGATGAATAGATAGAGAAGTTTGGTACATATACACAATAGAATATTACTCAGCCATAAAAAGGAACCCA
>SJYV01024327.1:134818-167074 GCA_006410875.1 Neotragus pygmaeus | reverse complement strand
CAGTATTCTTGCCTGGAGAATCCCATGGGTGGAAAAGCCTGGTAGGCTACAGTCCACGGGGTCGCAAAGAGTCGGACACGACTGAGAGACTTCACTCACTCACTCACTCGTGGCTGATTCATGCTGAGGTTTGACAGGAAACAACAAAATTATGTAAAGCTGCTGCTGCTGCTAAGTCGCTTCAGTCGTGTCCAACTCTGCACGACCCCATAGACGGCAGCCCACTAGGCTCCCCTGTCCCTGGGATTCTCCAGGCAGGAACACTGGAGTGGGTTGCCATTTCCTTCTCCAATGCATGAAAGTGAAAAGTAAAAGTTAAGTCGCTCAGTCGTGTCCGACTCTTCGAGACCCCATGGACTGCAGCCTACCATGCTCCTCCCCCCATGGGATTTTCCAGGCAAGAGTACTGGAGTGGGGTGCCATCACCTTCTCCGTCTGTAAAGCTATTATACTTCAATTTAAAAAAAAATTTTTTTAAGAGTTATGCTTCCTTGGCAACTCAGTTGTTGAAGAATCTGCCTGCCAAAGTAGGAGACACTGGTTTGATCCCTGATCCGGAAAGATCCCACATGCCAAGGAGTAACTAAGCCCGTGCACTACAACCACCAACGCCTGAAAGCTCTGCTGAATCCCATGCTCCACAACAACAGAAGCCACCACAATGAGAAGCCTGTGCACCACAACTAGAGTGTAGCCTCTACTCGCTGCAACTAGAGAAAAGCCTGCATAGCAATGAAGACCCAGCACAGTCACATTAATTAATTAACAACAACAAAAACAGTGGTGTTGCTAAGTCCACAGGCCAGCCTGACCCAGGCTTACCTCTGACACAGTCATAATGCCCATCACATAAGTGACCATTTGAAGTAGAAGATTTTTATTCAGAATTCCCCCTAAGGACTGAGAGGAGCCTCGGTAATCCCCTCTAACCTCCCCATAGATTTTAAAAATATTTTTGGTGCTAGTGGTAAAGAACTCGCCTGCAGGTGCAGGAGACATAAGAGACACAGGTTCAATCCCTGGATATGGAAGATCCTCTGGAGGAGGGCATGGCAACTCATTCCTGTATTCTTGCCTGGAAAATCCCATGGACAGAGGAGCCTGGCGGGCTACAGTTCATGGGGGTCTCAAAGAATCAGACATGACTGAAGTGACTTAACATGCATGCATGCATGCACCAGGTCTTAGCTGTGGCACACAAAATCTTTAGTTCCAGCGGGCAAACTCTTAGTTACTGCATGTGCGATCTAATCCCCTGACCCGGGATCGAACCTAGGCCCCCTGCATTGAGAGTCTAGAGTCTTAGCCACTAGACCACCAGAGAAGTCCCTAATCTGCTCATATTATAGATGAGGAAACAGGCTGACGGTCACTCCAGCACAATAGTAAAACAGACTAGATTGTAAGCTCCCCAACTTCTAATTCAGTGAAACACAATACCAAATTCTCAATATTGAAAAACAATATAGTAATAGTGACATATATATTTAGAAATAGTTAACCAGCTCAGATCCAAGCTCTGTACTAGTTTGTATTTTTTCCTTTGACAATATCATCCTCCTTAGTCCTTGATATTACTCTTGTTTTACAAATAAATAAATTGAGGATCGGTGAAGTAACTTCGCCAGAATCATACAGCTTAGACATGGTGGAGCCAGACTTCTAGCTCAAGCTAATCTGACCCCGAGTCCTGTTTTTTCTGCTACTAAACTGATCTCATGAAAACCAGGGAAGACAGAGTGGATGAAAGCTCCTATATTTAAACATAAAGTGGTGATTTATCAAATAGATTTGCAAAGAAAATAAACCTCCATTAAGTGTGTTGAGTGGCCCCAAATCCTTACATTAAAAACAGGTTCCAAATAAATCAATGACCTGTCTCAATGGACTTCTCAAAACTAATGTGATCTCTTCATTGATTACATGGAAGAGAGAGCTACTATGAAGAATAATTCTGTTATTCTAATCAAGTTACTCCAGGGAAAACAGAGTAAAATACTTTTGTGTTGCAGGAGCACTGCAAACATCAAATAGCAACTCATAAAGAAGAATAAAATGTTTTTAATCCATAAGTAAACCATCTTTAAGTCTTAAAAACAACTAGAATGTGAGAAAGCATCATTTAATTAGAATTTTATAAAACTTAGACCAAAGAAAATTATATGTTTGCAAACTGCTTTAATGCACACATAATTTTAAACTTCTAGATGTGGGCTTTTAAAAAATGGAGAAAAGCTTAACACTTCCCAACACTCTTTCACTAGAAAACATATTAATAGATTGTATGTGTGTAAAATGGTTGTGTCACCCCATACAGGAGTGTACAAAAATTTTGTTCTTACTAAATGGGTTGGTTGAGATAATATGATTTATTTGAGTGAATGCATGTCAATATTGCTCTGAAAGAAAACAAAATAAATTCCCCAAAAAACAAAAGAGCAGACATAACTTTCTCTTGCTGGAAGCAAGAGAATCTTCTTCCAGCTAGGGTTTCTCTATATCCAGCCCATACATGAAATGAGATATTCAGCTCAAACAGAGAGACCCAGAAGGTCTATGTGGACACCATCCATATTGTTAGCACATCTTTTCCTTTCCTCTTCTTTTCAAGAGAACGTTCTAAGTAAATAGTGATAGACGTAAAATAAAGTTTAGAGAATACAGAAATAAAAACTGACATCATTGAGAAATAATCACAGTGGACATTTGGTTTTAGTTTCTATCTTAAATATACTGTGTATAGTTTTTATTATATTTTTGTCAATATACTTTGCAAATTTTATCCACCTTTAGCTATATTCTACAAAAGCATGATTTTTTAATAACAGCATATGGATGTCTANAGAAATAAAAACTGACATCATTGAGAAATAATCACAGTGGACATTTGGTTTTAGTTTCTATCTTAAATATACTGTGTATAGTTTTTATTATATTTTTGTCAATATACTTTGCAAATTTTATCCACCTTTAGCTATATTCTACAAAAGCATGATTTTTTAATAACAGCATATGGATGTCTAACAATTTATTAAGCCACTTGCTGTTATTCAATATTTAGGCTGTTTGTAATATTTAATGTTGCTGTTATAAAGGTATAATAAATACCCTTTCATTCATATACAGTTTAATCTGCATCTGGAGTGATCTTAAAATTAATTTTTTTTAATACCAAAAATAGAACTATTGGGTCAGAGTTCTAGTTTTAATTTTTTCCTTTTCATACTCAACTAATGCTTTCTCTTTTNATATATATATGGGCTTCCCTTGTGGCTCAGAAGTAAATCTGACTGCCAATAATGGAGACATGGGTTTGATCCCTGGACTGGGAAGATTCCCTGGAGAAGGAAATGGGAACCCACTCCAGTATTCTTGCCTGGGAAATCCCATGGACAGAGAAACCTGGCCGGGAACAGTCCATGGAGTCACAAAGAACTGAAGATGACTTAGTGACTAAATGACAACAACAATACATATATGTATATATATTCATATAATATATATTCCTGCATATATTCTGTTACACAAGTCCACTGTTTTAAAAATCGAGAGTTGAGAGGAGAAAGGGTGAATCTGTGAAACTCCTATCATTTTTTTTCTCAAAATTGCTTTTAGCCACTCTATTTTCTTTTCTACCTCAAACATTTGTTCATCTTATAGGCAGTAATTTACCAGGCCTCTTTACTAGGTTAATCAACCCAATGAATTAACCTAGACTCAGAGTAGTGAGATTTTGAGGCATTCAGACCAATGATATGCAAACATGTTAATTGGTGCAAAAGACCCATAATACATCTAACTCTTCCATTGCACTTCTTGTGGGAGGAGAGTTTGATAATAGCAAAGAATTAGGGAGGAACAAGATAGCTACACCAAATGGCAACATCATAACTGTTTATGTGTGAACTATATGGTGAAACCAGAAAAGCAGCTACATTTGACCTATGAAATAACACATACAAGAAGGGCTGTATTTGAAACTTAAGACACTGTGAAGTCTTCTTCAGTTCAGTTCAGTTCAGTTGCTCAGTCGTGTCCAACTCTTTGCGACCACATGAATCACAGCACGCCAGGCCTCCCTGTCCATCACCATCTCCCGGAGTTCATGCAGACTCACGTCCATCGAGTCAGTGATGCCATCCAGCCATCTCATCCTCTGTTTTCCCCTTTTCCTCCNCCCATGAATCGCAGCACACCAGGCCTCCCTGTCCATCACCAACTCCAAGAATTCAATCAAGTTCACATCCATCGAGTTGGTAATGCCATCCAGCCATCTCATCCTCTGTCATCCCCTTCTCCTCCTGCCCCCAATCCCTTCCAGCATCAGAGTCTCTTCCAATGAGTCAACTCTTCGCATGAGGTGGCCAAAGTACTGGAGTTTCAGCTTTAGCATCATTCCTTCCAAAGAAATTCCAGGGCTGATCTCCTTCAGAATGGACTGGTTGGGTCTCCTTGCAGTCCAAGGGACTCTCAAGAGTCTTCTCCAACACCACAGTTCAAAAGCATCAATTCTTCGGCACTCAGCTTTCTTCACAGTCCAACTCTTGCATCCATACATGACTACTGGAAAAACTATAGCCTTGACTAGATGGACCTTTGTTGGCAAAGTAATGTCTCTGCTTTTCAGTATGGTATCTAGGTTGGTCATAACTTTCCTTCCAAGGAAAAGTTAGCATCTTTCCTTCCAAGGAGTAAGCATCTTTTAATTTCATGGCTGCAGTCACCATCTGCAGTGATTTAGCCCCCCTTGAAATCATTCTTCTTGAAAACTATGGAAATTTCAGTAATCTATATTGTCATATGCGTGGCAGGAAATTTGTGTCATTGCCAAACTTTCTGTGGCAGCCAAAGTTTTTGATAATGGGCAGCACTGCACTTTATTTTTTTGGAGAATATAAAATTTTAATCACTCAACAAAGGAAGCTATTAAGTACTTAGTCATACATGGAAATGAAAGTCCCTGGCCTTGCATGGCATTTGCTGTAAGAAGTGAAGAAAGAACTTTCATATTTTGACCTTTTTATGTTTCATCAGGAAGACTCTAGTGGCTACAGCTAAGAAACTTGCTGGCCCAAATGACCATACAGCTTTATTTCTGAGCCTTCTCTGGTCTGTATTTTTGAACTTATAACTTTCTTTCAAGTTTTTTTGTAATGATCTGATTTTTGCATTAAAATGATAACTCTATGGTGGAAATATAATAAATGAATATAACCTTTCCAGGGAGTATTTGGTTGAAATTCAAAGTCTTAAAAATATGCATCTCCGCTGACCTGACAATTCTACTCCAAAAGAGATACTTATGATATAACCAAAGATATTTGTACAAAGATGTTTATTATAGCATCTTTAAAAAATATTTTTGTATTAGATAATTTTATATAGAAACTTGTTCACAGCTCTAATTTTATTTATTTATTTTCATAACACTAATTTTAAAAAGTAGGGCACTATAAAGTATGTAAGGTATAATCATTTTTATCTAAAGATTTATATTTTAGAAAATGGACAGAGGTATATATAATGCGATGGTAACTGATTATCTTTTTGTGTGTTATTACAAACTCTTTTCAAATGTACACAATAAACATGTATTAATTCTGTAATAAGAAAAAACTATTTAAACATATTTAAAATTAAAATACATCCCTTTGGCAGCAGTGGTGTAAGAATATGAATGAGGGAGATTGCATGAGAGCTTGTTGCAGTGAATCAGGCAAAAGACAATGTAAAGAATACGGCAGTGCAGATAGAGAAGGAAAAGCTTACTGGAGACATATTCAGTAATCCTCTGAGAACTATAAATACACCACACCTCCCAGTCAGTAATATCACTGATCTTTTAAAAGAGCCAACATGATTCGTCTGTATCCTTATGTGCTGTGTGCTAGTCACTTCAGTTGTTTCCGACTCTTTGCGACCCCGTGGACTGTAGCCCACCAGGTTCCTCTGTTCATGGGATTTTCCCAGCAGGAATACTGGAATGGGTTGCATTTTGTTCTCCAAGGGATCTTTCCTGTATCCTTATAGTACCATTTAATATGCATTTAAAGAAACTCAGAGCCATCTCTGATGATAGGGTTTTGGTTTTCTGACTTATTCAGCTGAGTTGATGGAAAACCAGTTGACTAAGAAGGAGAATTAAAAGGAGGACTGGATTGTGGAAGGAGAAAATCAATCGAGTTTTGGATGTGTGGAGTCTGAGGGATTTTGGGGACATGTACTAAGCTGTGGTACATGAGTCTGAAGCTTGTTTCTGGAGACACAGAATTAAGGATCATCAGTAAATGAATGCTTGTTGAAACCAGATGGCTGGTAAGGTTACCTGGAGAGTGAACAGTGAGCAAAGGGCTGAGCAGGGAACCATGTGGAACCATATCAGTTCAGGGCAGGAGGAGGAAGAGGAGATCCCTGAGAAGACTGAGGAGGGGTGAACTAGGCCAGCCTTTAATAGAGTGGCTCACAGCCTGGTACAGGCTCAAAGCCTGGCAGGAATGACCAGCTGGACAGGTTCAAGGTTGCTTTCATTTTAGCTTACTCCCCAATGTGTAAGCAAACACTGAATGAACAGATGCTGGGGTTTCTTCTGCTCCTCGTGGAGTTGTGTGACCAGAGTTCAGGGCTCAGTGCTGTCTCTCTGCAGTCTGATCTGCCCCCACTGCTCTTCAGGCTGGGGAGGGGGCCAACAGCCCTCAAGGATCCAGGTATTACTGCTTAAGGCAATGGCTCGCGGTTCACGGGCACTTCCTCGCGTGTTCTGCCTTCTTATCGCCTCTTAGCCCCTTCTTACTGCCATGCAGGCTTGGCTGTGGCATTCCAAACGTGGCCAGAGGGGTTCGGAGGGAAAAGGCAGTTAAGGGAGGGGCGAATTTCCAGGAAGGAATTGTCAACAATGTCAGATGTCAGCGAGGTGAAGTAATATACTACATTTGGCAATTTAGGGCTTTTTGCGACCTTATACATAGGGTACTGCCAAGCTCAGATTCCCATGAAAATAATTTTCAGTCTCATGAAATATAATCCAAATATTTATTTTAGATATAGTATTTTGTTGTGGCAGCCTGAGATGACTAAGACATCCACCCTGCCAGACTCCCTCCTTTGTGATGATTTTCCCTTAGTGTCCTATTGTCCCTTCTAACAGTTGGGCCTTTTTAAAGGAACTAAAAGGTCCATCACGCAGGTTATAGCATATTCCATTTGTGGGCTGTGTTCAACATCCTTTCCGTGGGGCTGTTGTGTCCCATGCACATCCAGGAATGCAGCTGGGTGCCAATTTCATAGTCCCTAAACCTTCCTACCAGGTGAGACGACAATGGGATGTTGGTCTTCTCGGAGTGTACAGTGGACTTCTAGATGTGAGTCACATCTATCAGGTCATCCCTGACTCATGGAATGCTCTTGCTCTTAAGTGGCAGAGTAAAAGAAATACATTCAGATAGAAAGTGTGGATCTGCAGCAATAAATTAAAAATACTGGATTTTTATAAAGGTAGGGCATTTGTCAGAAATGGCACCCCACTCCAGTACCCTTGCCTGGAAAATCCCATGGACGGAGGAGCCTGGTAGGCTGCAGTCCATGGGGTCGCAAAGAGTCAGACACAACTGAGCGACTTCACTTTGACTTTTCACTTTCATGCATTGGAGAAGGAAATGGCAATCCACTCCAATATTCTTGCCTAGAGAATCCCAGGGATGGGGTAGCCTGGTGGGCTGCCGTCTACAGGGTCACACAGAGTTGGACACAACTGAAGCGACTTAGCAGCAGCATAATGCTTAGACTCTTCTGCAAGGGATGAGCCAACTCCAATCTTACATTTTTGGGGCCAGCTTCATTTGGGGCCCTGAACTGAAGCAGTATAAATATCAATATCTTTTTACATCTGTCATTGTTATAAAACATTTCCATCACTTTGAAAGGTTCTTCTTTCTCTTCACCCCAGCCTCCACTTTTCATCCCTATAGATTTGTTTTCATTTTTAGAGGTTTATATATATTTTATAGATTTTTTAGAATTTTATATATAAAGTATATAATTTTATACATATTATATACATATTATAGAATATATATAATCATACTACGTGTAATCTAGTGTCTGGCTTCTTTGATTCACCATAATGACTTGATATTCAACCATGTTATTACATCTGCCAGATGTTCATTCTGTTTAATTGCTGAGTAATTTTTCAATAGTAATTTCATGCTGGTATATCACATTTTGCTTTTCCAGTCAGCAAACACCAGTCGACATTTGGGCTGGGTTCAGCTTTGGGTGATCATGAATAACGGTGCTATGTACATTTTGTGTACAAACCTCTTTGTGTATACAAGCTTTTATTTCTCTTGGGTTAATGCCTAGGAGAGTTATCTGGTTGGTAAATCAGTATATGTTTAACTTTTTAAAACACTGTGTGGCTCTTCCAAAATAGAACCATTTTGTATTTCTATGTGCAAATTTTTTGCTCGTTTTTAAAACCGAGTTGTGCATCTTATTATTCAGGTGCAAGATGAACTCTGTATATATTCTGGAACTGAATCAGATATATGCATTGTCAGATATATGTATTCTAAATATTTTTTCCTATTCCATGTCCTGCATTTTTATTTTCCTAGTGGTGTCTATGGATGAGTAAAAGTTTTTCATTTTAATAAAATCCAGTTTATCATTTTTTTTCTTTTGTGGTTTGTGCTTCATGTGTTCTGAGAAATTCTTGCTACCCAAAGTCAGAGAGTTTTCTTTCATGTTTTCTTTTAAAATTTTAGAGTATTGGCTTTTACAGTTATGTCTATGATTGATTTTGAGTTAATTTTGTGTATGGAAAAAAATAAGGGCTGATGCTCTCTCTTTTCATATGGAGATTAGTTACTCCAGAACCATTTGTTGAAAACTAGTTGAACATACATATGTAGAACTATTTCTGGACTCTATTCCCTACTCTTGAGCTGTTTACTTCTATTGATCTTATATGACTCTCTTTTCACAAATACCATCATGTTAATTAACTTTATAGTAAGTCTTAAAATAAGGTAGTATATGCCCCTGAACTTTGTTTTGTTTTCTTTTTTAATTTGCTTTGGCTTTTTCATTTGCATTTCTATACAAATTTTAAAATCAGTGCTTCAATTTCTGCAAAAAACAACACAACAACTTTGTATTATCCTTTTTATAAAGTATTGGATTCAATTTACCAAATCCAAGGATTTTTGCAATCAGGTTTATGAGGAATAATGGTCTGTTTGGGGGAGTTTTTTCTTTATTCTCTTTGTCAAGTTTGGGTATCAGGGTTATGCTGGCCTCAAAACACAAGCTGGAACAGGTTCTCCTTTATTTGAAAGAGTTTGGTTAATATTCCTTTGAATAGTACATAGACTTCATCAGTGAACCATTGGAGCTTGAAGTTTTTTCATTGTAGCAAGATTTTTGATAATGAATTCCATTCCATTACTAAAGAAACTATTCACATTTTGTTTCATCTTATATCAGTTTTGGTTGTATTTTTCAAGGAATTTATTTCATCTAAAATATCTAATTATTGCCATACTATTTTTTTTAGAATATTCTCTTATTTTTTGCTTTAAGATTTGTAAGATCCATAGTGATAATTCCTCTTTCTTTCCCAGTATTGGTGATTTATATTTTTTTCCTTCATCAATTAGGAGTTTATCCATTTTGCTAAAATGAGCCTACTTTTGAATCATCTGTTTCTGTGTTGCTGATAATTGGCTCTTGTCTTTATTATTTTCTTCCTTTCACACACTTTAGATTTACTTTGCTCTTCTTTTTCTAGTGTCTTTAGGTGGCACCTTACATCATGCTCTTTTTTTTTCCTTTCCTATTATGAGCATTTAAAACCATAAATTTCCCTCTAAACACTTCTTCATCTGCAACTCACAAATTTTGATATGTGGTACTGAGTTAAAATATATTCTAATTTATTTTGTAACTTTTTCTTTGGACCATTAATATTTTAAAACATGGTTTTTAATTGCAAAATATTTGGGATTCAACCAGATTATCTTAATGTTGCTTGCATGCTAAGTCACTTCAGCCATGTCCAACTCTTTGTGACCCTATGGACTACAGCCCTCCAGGCTCCTCTGTCCATAGGATTCCCCAGGCAAGAATACTGGAGTGGGTTGCCATGCTCTCCTGCAGGGGATCTTCCCAACCCAGGGACTGAACCATGTCTCTTACATCTTTTCTGTTGGCAGGCAGGTTCTTTACCACTAGCGCCACCTGGGAAGCCCATCTTAATAGTGGCTTTTATTTTATTGTGGTCAAAGAATATATCTGTACCATTTCAATCCTTATGAATTTAGTTAGGCTTTGTATGGCCCCAGTATGTTACATATTGGTAAAACACAATAAAACAAATGTGTGTTGTGCCCTAAAATACATGTTTATTTTGCAGTTTTTGTGTGAAAGATCTTATAATTATCAATTAGGTTGAGATAGTTGATTATGTGTTCAGGTCCCCTGTCTTTACTGACTTTTGTCTAGTCATCTTATAAATTCATAAGAGACCGTTAATAAAATCTCCTACTAAATATTCTGGAATATCTCCCTATATTTATGTCCATTTTTACTTTCTATGTTTTGAGGCTATTTTTAAGGACGTACACATTTATATTTGGTTTGTTTTCCTTACCATTCCTTTTTATCTCTGGCAACACTCTTTCTTGAAGTCTATTTTATCTGATATTAATCATAGCCGCCTCGGCCTTCATATGCCATTTTTATGGTACATCTTGTTCCTGTCATTTATTTTCAAGCTCTTGGTATTTTTATATTCCAAGTGCATCTCTCCTAGTCATACAGAGTTGGGTCTTGCCCTTTTATCCATCCTGATAATTCCAACTTCTTGATTGCTCAGTCCATTACCATTACAAATGTGAGCTCAGCTCTTGTGGTTACCTCAAAAACACAGAGATCAGGGCTCCCCTGATGCTGGCACAGGAAGGAACTAGGAATCTTAGCACTGACAACGACCACAAAGACCAACATGTCCACTTTGGAGAGTGAGTCAGGGCGATTTAAACTGAATTCAGCAGAATGTCTGAAACCTCAGTAAACTCGAAATAAGCCAGCTGTGAACTCCCTAAGGAGAAAATTTGCTTTGTGTTGCGACAGTGTTGATATATTTAACTCCAGCGTCATTATCAGAGCCCTAACTGCCTGACAGGTTTACTGGGTTCAGGAACCCTTTCACTATTTAAATAGTTTTTGTTTTACAACTGATTGATAAAATTGAGGAGATGAATTCCTCATGAAAATCTTCTGCACGAGATATTCTAAAGAGACCAGTAAAAATATCAAGAGTCCATTTTAGTCCTGACTAAAATATATAAAACAATAAATCAAGAAAAGTTTTTCTCTTTTCCTGAAACTGTCAGGCAGTGAAAGAACTAAATTAATGGATTATACTTTCAGGGTTTCTGTTAAAAATGTGGCCCAAATATTTTCTATTTAAAGATTCTTCAAAATGTATAGCTGTGCGTGCATGCTCAGTCATGTTCGACTCTTTGCAACCCCATGGACTGTAGCCCCCCAGACTCCTCTGTCCATGGGATTTCCCAGGCAAGAAATCTGGAGTGGGTTGCTGTTTCCTGCTCCAAAGACTCTTCCCGACCCAGGGATCAAACCTATGTCTCTTGCGTCTCCTGCATTGGCAGGCAGATTCTTTATGACTATGTCACCTGGAAAGCCCCCAAAATGTATAGTTAACCAGTTCAAAAACAGAAATGCCTAGTTCATTTTCTCACCTAATAAACATTTTTCAAGATGAATTGATAGCAGAAAAATGAATGATGAAATTTTCTGGTAAGTTTTTGATTCTCAGTGAAAAAATAATTCCACCCAACTTTGAAGGCCCTAGTTAAGACTCAAGTATTTCCTGAACCCTCCAGACCATGAGCATCAACCTGTTCATGCAGATGCTCACACTAAATAACCAGTATCATCCCAGGGGATGATCAGACTGCAGCCCAGCCTCTTGGCAGGTAGAATTTTGGCTATTTCTACCATTAATTCATCATGTATAAAGCACCAGGCACCATGTGCTATGTGCTTAGTCGCTCAGTCGTGCCCAACTCTTTGAAACCCCATGGAGGATAGCCCAGCAGGCTCCTCCATCTGTGGGGATTCTCCAGGCTAGAATACTAGAGTGGGTTGCCATGCCCTCCTCCAGGGGATCTTCCCAACCCAAGGATCGAACCCAAGACTCTTGTGTTGCAGGCAGACTCTATTGTCTGAGCCACCAGGGAAGCCCAAGAATACTGGAATGTGTAACCTATCCCTTTTCTAGGGGAACTTCCTGACCCAGGAATCGAACCAGAGTCTCCTACAATGCAGGCAAATTCTTTACAGCTGAGGTAAACAGGCACCATGCTATGTCTTAATCATATATTATCTCATTAAATCTTCCTAGCAATCCTTCACAGGAAACCCAGGATAAGCTACATGACTTACCCAAGATCTCACAGCCAGTAAATGGCAGAGCCAGGATTTAAAACCAACTGTTTTGTTTCAAAGCTTATGCTTTCATGATATGTAATAGATTTAATCCTTTTACAACTACTACTCAATGTGGCTTTGTATAGTCTTAGAGGCCAGAGTTCAAAACTTGCTTCTTCTCTTCTCTAGTTATTTGTCTTCTGACTACCTCTGAACCTGAATTTCCCCATTCATAAAATAAAGAAAATGACATTTCCCTTTATGGAATATTTTAAATAATTGAGTTAATGCATGTAAACAATACATAGTCTTAACCACAAACTCTGTTATTGTTTTATTTCCTGATGTAAGCTCCTAGCTTCCAGCCCTGGGTGCCCAGACTCTCTGTAGTGTGGTTCATAATGTAGGCTAAAGCGGACCATCTCATCTCACTCTTGTATGCTTTCCATATCTCAGGGAAGTATAAGGAAAAGCCCATGAATTGAGTGCTTTATACAACTCTATCAGTCACCTCTTCAGCTGCAACACCACCACTGCAAAGTCTTCCACTCCACCATGGAAGGTTAAAGACTTCAGGTGCAATTATTCCTGGAAGAGTTAGCACAGAAAATACAAGATCCGCCCAAGTATTTAAGATGCAAGATCTTTTTTTTTTAATCACCTCTCAAAGAGAACCTGTTACAGAATCTAAGAGCACTTGCATCTCAAAAGGAGGAGAAGGGGTAAAAGCAAACGTTAAAGTTTGACCCCATCTCAGCTCCAGAGCCTAACCTCCACTTCTCAGATCCAGTGACTCTGGAGGAGTCCACAACTGAAAAAAGGCAGGGTCACTTACCTGCTTAGCAAGTGGGAGAAGACACCCAACGTCTGGGGAGCACCTCCATGCCTACCACAGTACACACACACACATACACACACACACACACACACACACACCACACACACACACACACACACACACCCCTTCTACAGTGAGCTTAAGTACAGAGAGCAATTTACTTCTTTATGGCTCAGCTTCTCTATCTCCAAAATAAAGTGATTCTACGTGAAATGATCTCTAATATCCCAGCCAGTCCTGACAACCCGTGCCGAAATAACCATTCATTCCATCAGAGGGTAAAAGTTGAAGACAGTCTTACTCCCGTGGGACAACTACACAAGGGGCCTGCACTGGCTGGAGTGAAGGCAGAGCCCTGGAAGCTGTGCTGGCTCCTTCTGTTTACACTCACCACGTTGGTGATCTCATCCAGGCTTGTAGCTGTAAATACCTCCTCCCTCTGGCAAAGCGTAATTTATCTCTAGCCCAGACCTGTCCTCTGAACTCCGGACTTGTATAAAATAGCCATCTCCATTAGGATGTCTCATAAACATCTCAGACTTACATGTGCTGAACCAAGCTTCTGATAGCTGCCCCCGAGTCTGCTCCTCCCCATTCTTCCACATATTCAGTTAACATCAAGTTCACCCTCTCTGCTGCTCAGACGCTTGACTCCTCTCTTTCTCCAACATCTTCTACCTGATCTCTTGTGAAATCCTATTGACACAACCTACAAAATGTATCCAGAATCCATCTATTTGTCATCACCTCTACTGCTACCACTGTGGTCCAAGTATTCATTGTCTGTCATTCAGAATGTTACCTAACTTCTAATTCATCTCCTTACTTCTACCCTGGACCCCCTCCCCAGTCTTTTCTCAGCAGAGCATACAGCTTTATCTTTCTAAAATGAAAGTCAGATCATGTAATTCACCCACCCAAATCTTAAAGTTGCTCCCTTTTTCTCTCACAGGAAAAGCCAAAGCCCGTCTGGCCTCTCTAATCTCATCTCCCTCCTTTGCCCTTCCCTCCCTCTCCCCTAGGGTCCTTGAATATACTATCCAAGCCCCTGCTCAGAGCCTCTGCTCTTTACTCAGCCTGGAATGCATGAGTGCCATGTGTCTGCCAAGTTGCTTCAGTCATATCCGACTCTTTACAACTCATGGGCTGTAGCCCGCCAGGCTCCTCTGTCCATGGGAGTCTCCAGGCAAGAATACTGGAGTGGGTTGCCATATCCTCCTCCAGGGGATCTTCCCAACCCAGGAATCAAACCCATTCTCTAATGTCTCATGAACTGGCAGTCGGGGTCTTTACCAATAGCACCACCTGGGAAGTCCCTAGAATGCTCTTCCACAAATGATCACATGACTTAATCATTTCCATTAGGTGTCTCTCTATTGAAAACTGCCACTTTACAGCTACCGAGACCATCCTCTTTCCCTCTTGTCCATTTAAAATTTTCTACATCGCACTTATCATCTAAAATGCTAGACATTTAACTGATTGACTGATCCTCTGTCTCTCATACACACCCACACATATAGATACACACAGACGCGCACACACACACACACACACTCGAATGTAAGATCCACAATGGCTTACATTAAAAAAAAAAACACAACACTTTACTGAGATAAAATTGACATGTACAATGGCTAACATTTTGTTCACTGCTATATCTCCAACACCTAAAACTGTATGATACAAAACAGTTTATAATATTTGCTAAATGAAAGAGACACAGATGTAAAGAACAGACTTTTGGACTCTGTAGGAGAAGGTGAGGGTGGGATGATTTAAGAGAATAGCATTGAAACATGTATATTATCATATGTGAAACAGATCTCCAGTCCAGGTTCGATGCATGAGACAGGGTGCTCAGGGCTGGTGCACTGGGATGACCCTGAGGGATGGGGTGGGGAGGGATGTGGGAGAGGGGTGGAGGATGGGGAACACATGTACACCCATGGCTGATTCATGTCAATGTATGGCAAAAACCACCACAATACTGGAAAGTAATTAACCTCCAATTAACATTAAAAAATAGAAAAAATAATAATATTTGCTAAATGAATTATTTGACATGAGCAGTATACTTCCAAATTACAGGTAGTAAGTCTAGAGGAGTGAGCAACCACCCAAGTCTCTGATAACATATGCATGTCCAGTGTGTACCCACAGGTCTTCTTGCCTGCACAGCTCTGTGGCTGGCAGCTAGACACGTTAGTCTGGATTACATGTGGCTGACCTGTTCAGTACTGGTCCCTGTGAACTCTGAGGGAAAGGTTGCATTCACACCAGGTCTCCGAGAACACCACTCCTTGAGTCACCATGGGTTTATGGTAATTCATTTGGGCCTCAATAGGAGGCACGGTGGATAAGCTAAAGACTAGCTCATCTGGGAATACCATGGCTGGGTGAGCCAAATCCTATTGGCTCCCCAGGGACCCAGCCTGTCATCATCACATCTGGCACAGAACAAACACTCTGCATCTAGAGTGACTTGAAGTTGAATCCATCAGGGTCTGAGTCGCCTCCTCCTCTATGTCTCTCTAAGACGGGAGGCAATCAAGAAAGGGGTGTGAGCTGAGCGTGACACCTGGAGTATGTGTGGGTTTGGTTTTGCACACAGCTTTGACTTCCTCATCTGGGCCATTTTCGTCCAGCATGTAAATCACTAGAATGTTGACCCAGAATGAAGACTCAGCAGCTGAGATCCAGTGCTACAATGTATTCTAAAAGAGGTGGTGCCTCCAGCCTGTGAGTTCTCAGCGGTTAGAAGTGGTGTGCATTGCATGGGATGTGGGTATCAAACAGAGCTGCAAGTTTATCAGGCAGGGTGGAGTTCTTTCTTTCCACACATTTGTCATGATCATGATCTCCTTTAGAACAGGGACTGGGCCTGGTATATTTTTCCTTCCTCTGCACCAGGTCCAATGCTGGGCATATGTCACGGCTCAGTAAATCTACTGCACGCACTTAACCACACACAGCTGTCAGAAGGAATCCTGTTCCTCTTTCAAAATTAGGAGTAATAATCATGGGCCTATTCTTTATGCTTATCATTCAAAATTGATTACAACAAACAGGGATTGATTTTTCACTATGGGAAAAAAAAAAAAAAGAAAGCCACTGTTCTTGCCTCTTTCTTTGACAGCATATTTCATCCTGTGTTTCTCTCCAGCACAAGCAGAGGTCATCAGACAACTGAAGTTTTTCTGTAGCATAAGGAGGTATGTGGGAATTATTAGAGAGGTATTTTGCCTCGCTAATTTATTTCTACCACAGAAATAAATGTCTACCCCAGAAATAAATTAGCGAGGCAAAATATTAAAAGCACAATTTCACGATAGGCATCTTGACTAAGAGTTTTAAGTATGCTTTGAAGCAAGAAACTATTCTGAGAGCCACTCTCAAGAAATAAAGCGCAACAGGTAGGAGTCAGCCTGTAACATTAGTTAATTTCATTCCAAACTCTAGCCCTGATGCTTGGGAGCTGTGTGACCCTCAGTAAGTTAACTTTTTCATTCAAGAAGTGGAGATTTAAAAAAAAACAAAAACAATGCCCACTGTGGTGGGTTATCAAGGAAAAGATTACTTAACACAACAGTGTGCTGCGCTTAGTCGCTCAGTCGTGTCCAATTCTTTGCGACCCCGTGGACTGTAGCCTGCCAGGCTCCTCTGTCCATGGGGATTCTCCAGGCAAGAATACTACAGCGGGTTGCCATGTCCTCCTCCAGGGGATCTTCCCAACCCAGGGATCAAACCCAGGTTTCCCACATTGCAGGCGGATTCTTTAACGTCTGAGCCACCAAGAAAGCCCAAGAATAAAGTGCTTAACAAGGGACAGTTATTAGTGTCATTAGGCTTCCCAGGTGGTGCTAGTGGTAAAGAACCCACCTGCCAAAGAGGGAGATGTAAGAGACTTGTGGTTCGAGCTCTGGGTGGAGAAGAGCCCTGGAGGAGGGCATGGCAACCCACTCCAACATTCTTGCCTGAAGAATCCCATGGACAGAGGCGCCTGGTGGGCTATGGTCCATGGGGTTGCAAAAGAGTCGGACACGACTGAAGCGACTTAGCACACACTAGTGTCATTACTGTTGCTATTCGGACCATCCACATGCTTCTCCTGAGGTCTAGCTCCCACTCAGTTTCACAGGATGATGGTCCTTTTTGATGCCAGATGCAAGTTCTCCTCTCTGAGTACACTGACCTGCAGCCCAGCTCCCTTGATCCTGTGGAAATTCTAACTAACATTGCATTCTCTCTCCTGCCAAGTGTACGTTCTACTTTCTCTCTCCAACACATTGAGAAACTTCTCTGCTTTCTACTCAATTAGACTTAACATGTCAACTCTAGACAAGGGCTCTCTGCTTTCCCACAGCATTCTTCTCTTTTCTTCTTCTTTCTTCTTCCTCTTCTTTTTCTCCTCTCTGTCTCTTCCTCTGTCTCTTTAACTAGTAGACTCTATTGAGGAAGATGCTTTAGGTTTATGGAAATTTGGGGAAAAGTATACAGTTCTCACATACCTGCCTCCCCAGTTTTCCCAATTATTAACTTTGTACATGTGTTTGTTACTACAGATAAGCCCATATTTATACACAGTTTACAACAGACTTCACTCCTGGCGGTGTACGTTCTTCCCTCACCTCTTTTTTACCTCTTCTTTCCATGGACCTCCCTCATTCCTGACCTAGTCCCTCTTGTATTTGAAGGCCCTGTCTTGCTTCATCATTTGCCAAAAAGTGCACCAAGTCACTAATGCCTTTGCCTTATCCCCTCTGCCTCACAGCGCAGTTAGTGTTTTCAAGGCAATGTCTTGCCACATTTTAAAATAGAGGGGATTTTCAAATCACAGAGGGGATTTGCCATTTCCTCACAGGTTAAAATGCCTTTAGGATGTGTGCTTAACTACACTCGCACCCCATCCTGCATTGCACAGAACTTACAAGCCCTGGTGGAGATTTTGGGTCCAATTTTATCATTAAATAAGCTCTGGAATGCCCCAGGCAGGATCGTTAACTTGTCTCCGTTACAGACTAAACGTCCAAATACCACCTCCTTTCTGTGGGCTCCCACAGGGCTCTGGGTGTGCTCATAATCCACCCTCTGGCATGAGGAGACAATTGTGCCATTATATTTATTTGCATCAAGAACAAGCAACCAGCTCAGTTCAGCTCCGTACACAGGGATGCAAAAAAAAGGGAGGGGGGGGCACCAAATATAGACCACTAGGACAATTTATTTGTCTTATGAGTGCTTAAGAAACATAACTAAGCCCCAGCAGGTTATAAATGGTCAGCTTTGTACAACTACCACACAAGTCTGAAGAATATTCTATGTGGATTCAGCTTAGAAACCTATAGTGGGTTATACCACGTAGGTGGCTGTGACAAGAGTCGACACTTTGAATCCATGAAAATCCAGGAAATTAAAGACCCACCCCCACACCCTTCTCCACTTTATGTTTTTAAAGATTTATATCATTGTCTTACTCAAAAAGTCAGCTCGAAATTTCCACTTTTTTCCCCAAAATAAAATGTTGGAATTAACAAGTCTTAAAATTTCCAAAAGTTCTCCTTGTCCAAATCTCTAATTTTCAGAAAACGAAACTAGCAGCCAGGATGGTTTATACACCAGTTGAGCCAGCTCTATTCTAATTCTAGCTTTACTACCTCCCACAGTCCAATAGTTTTTTAAGTTACAAAGGTCACCGAAACTGTTGACTATAACTGAAATACATGCCTGTGTGCCTACAAGTCTATTAGAAAAAAAAGAAGAAAGGAAGGAAGGAGGGATTTAAAGCCTGGTTTTCTCATTCATAATTTTCAGATAGAAATACTGGGGACGCCTTCTCATTGCCCCAGAATCCACTCCTCTCTGTCAGAGAGCAGCCCTCCCAGAGAGTTAAGGATTTCAACTAGCTAGTCTGGCCCCTCATCCCCTCCAGAGAAGATAAATATGCCACCTCTCCCTGTAGTTCAGGGCCGTATATTACAGAAGAGACCCCTGGGACAGGGTCTTAACCCACCACAGGAGGAGGCTCTGCCAAGTTTCGAAGCCTTGGATTACTGTGAGGGTAAAGTCTTGGATCACGGTGGGGGTGACATCTCCATGCACAGGCAGCTGATTATGATGGCAAGGATGCGGTGGGGGTGAGTAAGTGTGAAGTTTGCCTGAGTGACAGCTGTGAGCCCCTCTCATGAAGACAAGCAGCAAGGGGATAGAAGATTAGGCAGAGTAAAACAAATCCCTACAAACACAGGAATAAGATAATAAGATCATCAAACTTTGTGTTCCAGCACTACCAAGGACAAAAGGAAGCAAGAGCGGCAGAAAGGAACTCAAAGCACCTGCCCCTTCCAGGAAGGAATTGCTGCCACCCACTGTTGCCCAGGCAGTTCCAAAGCAGGATGAGTCAGATAAGGTTACATGTTTTTGTTCAAGCTGCCCCATCTGCCCCAGCTTGCTCTACCCAGCACCAAAACGTAGACAATCTCCAGTTAGTTCATGACCCAAGCCAGGGTCAAGGCGGCTGTAGCCCACAAGGACCTGGTGATAGAAGGGTCTGCCACCTAGCAGCCTTCTGGCTTTTCCTCTGTGTTAAGATCCCCTCAATGTGTCCCCACCAAAAAGTCCCACCTCTTCCTCTTTCTTCCCTCATGACCCTTTTCAGATGAGCCTACACGACAAAGAACAGGAAACCTCTGGATCAGGAGAATGAACACCAAGTCTAGACATCTCCATGAGCCTCTAGACATCTCCATGAGCCAGGACAAGTCCTGTAACTGGCTTGACCTCTATCAGATGGATTATCATGTATCAAGCTGGGAAAATAGCCAGGAAGCTGATGCTGGGAAAGACTGAGGGCAGGAGGAGAGGGGGACGACAGAGGATGAGATGGTTGGATGGCATCACCGATTCAATGGACATGGGTTTGGGTGGACTTCGGGAGTTGGTGATGGACAGGGAGGCCTGGCATGCTGCGGTTCATGGGGTCACAAACAGTCGGACACAACTGAGCGACTGAACTGAACTGAACTGATAGTTTATGGTTCAACCCCTTTAGAGTTAAGGGGTCAGAGCTCTGTGGTCAGAGATTTGAGTTTAAATTGCAGTTCAGCTGCTTACTTGGTGGATAATTTTGGTTAAGTTCCTTGACTTCTCTAGGCTTCTGTTTTCTCATCTGCAAAATGGGGATAATAACACTGTTGTATCAGTGAACTGAAACAATGTACATGGGAACAAAAGGTAACAAGTATATAAATTTGTTGGCAGGAAGCAAAGTAAAAACACTATAAATGTAAGCCATTTGCATTGCCATCATCATTATCTTCCAGTCAAATAGTAAAGGGGCAAAACAGTGTTCACATCTCCCTGAAAGGAATCAAGTGTTACATTTATTATTATCCTTATCACAGGGAGTCTGGTTTTTCCTTTCCTTCCATCTATTTCACTAGGTCAAACGAAGGGCAAAACCACTTTTTTCACTTTGGGGAGCTAACGGGATCTGAGAAACGGATATTTCGCCCTCAGGTTTCAATAGATTTAGAACAAAAGGAGCCTGCAAAACTCAGATAAACCTGGAACAACAACAAAAAAAATCATCTAGCGCTGCCTTCTCTGACTTCCTCGAGTCTTGTGCATCTCCTAGTGGTGATATCCTAGAATAACGCACAAAATTCATCCTTTACGTTGAGTAAGCGAGAAACTGGAGCAGTCATTACATCGAGGGTAACCTGAGAACACAGCAAGACACTTCACTGGGTTTTCTTTCTGTTTGGTTAGTTAGGGGATTCTCCAGCTTCAATGAGTTATAATTGACATATTGTGTAAGTTTAAGGTGTACAATGTGACTTTGATACATGTGTATATTGTGAAATGTCTACCACAATAATATAAACTTACCTAGTATAATTACCAGTTTGTTGTTATGGTGAGAATATGAAAGCTCAATTCTCAGAGTAACTTCCAGCTTTATAACACAGTATTGTTAACTAAGGTCACTATGCTATACACCAGATTCCTGGACCTTATTCATCTTACAATCAAAAGTTTGTACATTTTCCTGTAATGGTTTCACGTTGTTCTGGCAAAAAGCAAAGTCCCCTAGTCACCTTGGGTGACCTGGACACAGCCTCCTGGTTCAGCCCCACCTCACTCTCCTGCTCCCATTCTCCTAGACGTAGGGCCCTTTGCTGAGACCCTTACATCATTATCTTGCTGGAGTCTCAAAAGCTCCACCAATCCATGCAGGAATATCACTCAGCCTGTACACAGAACATCTCTGTACTCTACTATTTCTTATACATAACAAGGAAAGTCAAACAAATACATTTAGAACTAAAAAACCCCTGTACATCTTGATCAGCATCTCCGCATTTCCTCTACTCAGCCACTGACAACTACCATTGTCTCTGTTTTGGTAGAGTCCAATATTTTTAGGTTCCACATATAAGTGAGATTGTATAGTATTTGTCTTTCTCTAACTTATTTCACTTAGCATAATGCTCTTAAGATCTATCCATGTCATCATGAATAACAGGATTTCCCTTTTTATGGCTGAATAATAATCCTCTGTGTATGTGCGTGTATCTCACATCTTCTTTTTCCATCACCCATGGTTGGACACTTAGGTTGCTTCCAAGTCTTGGATTGTAAATAATACTGCAATGTCGAGAATCAAATTCTCTGTTTTTTTCCTAGGAATTTAAAGGTCTTGGGTTTTATGTTCAAGTATTTAATTCATTTTGAGTTGAAATTTGTGTGTGGTGTATCACAGTGGTACAGTTTCATTCATTTGCATGAGTATATCTAATTTTCCCAGCACCATTTNAGCACTATTTATAATAGCCAGGACATGGAAGCAACCTAGATGTCCATCATCAGACAAATAGATAATAAAGCTGTGGTACATATACACAATGGAATATTACTCAGCTATTAAAAAGAATGCATTTGAATCAGTTCTAATGAGGTGGATGAAATGGGAGCATATTATTCAGAGCAAAGTAAGTCAGAAAGAAAAGCACCAATACAGTATACTAACGCATATATATGGAATTTAGAAAGATGGTAATTATGACCCTATATGCGAGACAGCAAAAGAGACACAGATGTAAAGAACAAACTTTGGACTCTGGGAGAAGGTGAGGGTGGGATTATTTGAGAGAATAGCATTGAAACATACATATTACCATATGTGCAACAGATCACCAGCCCAGGTTTGCTGCATGAGACAGGGTGCTCAGGGCTGGTGCACTGGGATGACCCAGAGGGATGGGATGGAGAGGGAGGTGGGAGGGGGGGTTCAAGATGGGGAACACATGTACACCCATGGCTGATTCATGTCAGTGTATGGCAAAAACCACCACAATATTGTAAAGTAATTAACCTCCAATTAAAATTTAAAATAAATATATAAACAAATAAAAATTAAAAAAATTAAAATCTGAGTAATAAAAGTTCAGCTATTACTGGATATAAATCATATGTAAACTTTGGATAATCTTATTATTAAATATGAGTTTTGCCTTTATGAATATATTAGAATTGATAATGATCAACTCTGCAAATATAATTACTGTCCCATCAGTTAAAAATAATGTGTGTTAGGTATTCACAGAATCTGTATATTATTTATAAAATATATATGGATACTATACTTTAAAATATACTAAATTTAGAATTTTTAAAGGAAGAAATTAAAAGCTAAATATAAATAGTAGTTCTTTTGTTTTCACATAAACCATTTTGAGAGCATCACTTTGAACATAACAGTACATAGGAAATAGGTAAGTAGTAAAATCCTGAGTTACTTCAGCAGTACAATGAGGATGCTTCAGGAGCACCATAGAACTGGGTTATGGGGAATCCTTTTCAGATCCTATTACTCTTCTCTCACTATTACAAAATCCTTTCCACCATCATAGCACAAGTGAGCAGGTTAGCAAAGTATAGAGATGTCCAGAACAGAGAATTCAGCAAAAGATAATATATGCAGCCAATGATATATTAAAGAAAAGCAAGTCTTAAATTTCAGAATGATATGAATCTGCACAAATGGAAATTACAGTAATATGGCCATACATTGGGAGGAAATATAATTGTTAAGGCTCTAGTGTGACCAAACTGAGAGGAGGGAGGTGAGTTAAGAATGTTGAAAGTCATCTCTTAATTTCTTAACGCACAAATAGTGAGTGCATATGATTTGTAATATGCCATACAAAAAAACCCTATATAAACTCTTCCGTCTTTTCCAAGCCCATTGGCAATGGGCTTACTTGGTAAAAGGTTACATTGTAAAGTAATGTCTTCACTCTAGCTCTGATTTATTGAGTGCTGTAAGTACCTTACGGACATTATTCTAGCCAACTTCTCAAGGTCAGTGTCCTCATCTACAAAAAAGGAATAACCATCCTCAACAAGTAACTCCAGGCTTGTACAGGAATTTGGTCCGAGAGACAAGACTTTAGGCTAAGGCAGATCAGTGCAGTAGGCTTCAACACTTCTATACTACCAGTCAAGAACAAAGATCTACTTATTCTACTTGTCATAGAATGACATCAAATTGCTTTTTCAGCAGTCCTAGTTACACCATTAAATCTTTTCTACTCAGAAAATCAGATAGAGCAAAACAATCATTAAACAATTGGTTAAGCCGTTCTTGCTCTTTTCCTTATCAGCCTTAGATAGGGAAACACTTGCCAGACAGAGCATTTGAGGAGCATCCAGATTTTTCTCTACTATCAAAAGAGGTATCCTTGAACTCCTCTGTTTGAGTTCAAACTGAACTCGCTGTTGCTGCTGCTGCTGCTAAGTCGCTTCAGTCATGTCTGATTCTGCAACCCCATAGACGGCAGCCCACCAGGCTCCCCCATCCCTGGGATTCTCCAGGCAAGAACACTGGAGTGGCTTGCCATTTCCTTCTCTGATGCGTGAAAGTGAAAAGTGAAAGTGAAGTCGCTCAGTCGTGTCCGACTCTTAGCGACCCCATGGACTGCACCCTACCAGGCTCCTCCATCCATGGGATTTTCCAGGCAAGAGTACTAGAGTGGGGTGCCATTGCCTTCTCCAACAACACCTGCCAAATCAATAATACTTTTGATCTAATTTTATTTTATTGCAGGGATGCTGCTAGAGTTTCTGGAAGGAATCAGCCATTGGATGAGAAATGAACTTGGAGTGCTGATGATTTTCTCTCAATTTAATGATTTAAACCTTGAGCTGGGAAATGGAGGGTGAAGTGGGAAGGAAGTCATTTTAAGCGTCCTGATACTAACCAAATAATAAAAAAGGATTTATTCTTATCCAGTGTTATAACATTGTTGAGCAATATATTTATGAAAAAAATTACTGGAGCTTGAGAGGACCCAATAAATCACACTCTCTTTTCTGCCAAAGTTCTAAATTTATATAGAGAAAGGTATAAAACAGATAGAGAGCATATTAGCATCTATATTATTAATAAAGATTCTTCTGAACAATGTTTTGCCCCCAGTTTTGCCCTAGAAGGCTCTAAAATAGTCCCTAGGAGTTTACCAATTAAATTGATCCCAATGCCACTTTTCATTCAAGGGAGAAAGTTCATACTTTATTCTATTTTCACTTTAGTCCATCCACAGTGTCCAAAATATATTGCCAATAGTTCTGCAAAACACAAAGAAAATCCTTTAAGAAAAAAAAAAAAACACACTCCAAATATGCTAGACACCCTATGTATAAATTAAAATCCTCAAATTAAATCCCTTTACAAATGTAAGGCTAAAAAAAAGGAAAAGCCCAAATAAATTCAAGTTTAATATCAAAATCAATTTCTTTGTATGTTAAAAATTCCAAGAAACCCTTCAAAGCTTCTCCTTCTGGCAAAATAGCTGACTAAGCATAATGAAAATGTCTCCTAACAAAAAACACTTACCAATGCTGAAAAAATATACAAAGCATTTCGTTAAATGCCTAGCAACAGAGTTGGCAAGAAAGTAATAGAAATCCTTCATGGTCAAACTTGTTAAAAAAAAAAAAAAGGCACAAATTCAGCAAGATAACTAAACATTAAAGCAAAAAGCTACCCCCAAGTATCCAGTGATTTCTGATAAACTAGAGAGTAAATTTCAATGAGCCATAAGCAACAAGGCTTGTGTCCTGAGGAAGATAAGATGCCGGATGAAGGACTCCTGATAAAGGCTGAACACCCACAGGATGATAGCCTCAAAGGGAAAAAAAAGTAGTAATTCATGGAGATAGACCATAAAGAACCTTGACTTCTAGTAATGGATCTAGAGGGAAAGGCCATGATCTCTGAGAATTATGTCAAACCTAGACAGCGTATTAAAAAGCAGAGACATTCCTTTGCTCACAAAGGTCTGTGTTGTCAAAGCTATGGTTTTTCCAGAAGTCATGTATGAATGTGAGAGTTGAACCATAAAGAAGGCTGAGCACCAAAGAACTGATGTTTTTAAACTATGGTATTAGAGAAGACTGATCAATCCTAAAGGAAATCAGTCCTGAATACTCATTGGAAGGACTGATGTTGAACTGAAGCGCCAATACTTTGGCAACCTGATGCATGGAGCCAGTTCATTAGAAAAAACCCTGATGTTGAGAAAGATTGAAGGCAGGAAGAGAAGGGGACGACAGAAGACAAGATGGTTGGATTATCACTGACTCAACAGACATGTGTTTGAGGAAGATCCAGGACATGGTGAAGGACACAGATGCCTGGTGTGCTGCAGTCCATAGGGTCACAAAGAGTCAGACATGACTGAGCTACTGAAAAACAAATTATGAGACAAGTACTAGTTATCTCACTTTTACTGTAACATTTAATATTCAACTCAATAACGTATTTACATTTAAATTTATCTGCACTGGCTGTTAGTTTCAGCTTGTAGGATCTAGTTCCCTGACCAAGGATCAAACCCAGACCCCTTGCTTTAGGATTGCAGAGTCTTAAGCACTGGACCACCAGGGAAATCCCTGGAATCCGTATTTTTAACTAGAATAGGAAAATTGATAAAATTGCAGCCTTCAGAAATAAATCTACTTGGGTTTGAATGCTGCCTTAGACCATAAATAAGTCACGGCATCTTGATCAAGAAGTATCTCTGAGCCTCAGTTTCCATATCTGAAATAGGGTGTTGATAATCACTACCTTTTTAAAATTTTGTGAATTTTTAATTAACCACATGCTTTTTTGAAAGCAGTCAATAAGCAGTTGCTTTTTCCCCCCCACACTTTTGTGTATTTTTTTTCCTAGAGAGTCTAAAAGGGTAGTGTTTTGCCAGCAATCCTGATTGAACTCTTTTTCTTAGAATTAGGTCAGCAGCAAACACGCTGCTGGCTTGGATGAAATAAACCCAGCCGAGAAAACAAAATAATCAAGCCGGCAGCCCTCAAGGCACTGTTGATTTGTGTCTCTTGTAGGAGACTTTAAAATTAGGAGTTGAACTCCATTGACTTGCACATTTATTCTATTCCTGGCCTTCGAAAACAATCCTGAGAATAGATGAGAGCAGAAACCACGAGGCAAAGGTGACACCTACTGGCAGAGCATGGCCACTGCACAGGGCACTTCTGCTGCTCAGCTGCTTCCAGGAAGGACCTATCCTTCAGATTCATTCACAGGAAATGCTGTCAAGGAAATAACCAGAGATGCGGACAAAAGTTTACATTCAAAAGTCTTCATCAGGTATTATTTACAAAATGAAATGTTGGAAAGAGTTAGTCCAACACTGGGCAAATGGGTTGCATACATTTTGGTATGTGCATGTAAATGGACACACATTTTAAGCTGTTTTTGAATCATTTTGATAACATGAATAAATGCTAACATAAAGATTTTAATGCCAAAATAAGATCATAAAACAAACACATATAGAATATTCATTAAGTAAAATCAGTATCTATATGCTCAGAGGAGAAATATCGCTTGAAATGTAAAAATATTAATAGCGGTACTTAGTATTTTCTTATTTATACATTTATGCATTTTTCAACATTTCTGCAACAATCATGTATTACCTTAGTGAATAGAAAGCAAAATAGTAAAAATTATTTATTTTTTCCAGCTTTATAGAGATATAATTGACCTATAACACTGTGTAGGTTTCAGGTGTACAGCTTGATGATTTTATATACATATATTGCAAAATGATTGCCACAAGGTTAGCTAATGCTTCCGTCACCTCACATAATTAAAATTTGTGTATGTGTGTATTGTGAGAACATTTAAGATCTATTTTCTTTAAAAAATATTTTTTAAAAAGGAAAAAGAATTTCAATGCCATTTTAAGTGAAAAGAGGGGCCCCAGAAGAGATAGATGGAAAAGTGGGGAAGATCAGAGGTGAAGAGTTGACACTCAGATCTCAAGAACTATGATCAGAGAGACTAAAAGAAGCAGTCTAACCCCCATGAGGATGTTAGCAACATCCAGTACTGCAATGTGGCTGGACGGTGGAACAATAGAATGAGAATATGAGATTATTTCATTGTCTGAAAAGCAGAAAGTGTCCTGTTCTCTCTGGGCTCGTCATCAGGCTCTTTACAACTGGCTCTCCTTTGCAATTATCTCTGGGGAGTTTTCTTACAAGAATGATGGTTATTGAAGGTCTGCCCTGCTAGCTGAGTGAGTGCAGCTCTGTCTCCTTAATGAATGTCCAACTGATACCGTTCTTGCTTCCACCAGCATAACTGGCAAGGCTTCCCCCAAACACCAACTCCATGAAATCACCCGACATCTTTGCACTTCACTTTTCTTATTGATAGAATACAGATGACAACTGCCAACCTGCTAAAGGCCCACAGCTGTGAGCTTTGCATGAGATCATGTGTTTTGAAAATATCGCACACAAACCACAACGAAGGCTGCAGTGACCAACATCCCTGATTGAGTGATCCTGTGTCAGACACACCACAAGGTGTTTTTCTCACCTGTTTCATTTAGTCACCATAAAAACCTTGAGTGAGTATCACACCCGTTTTACTCAAAAGAAAACTGAGTATATAGCCTGCTCAAAACTGAATAGCTTTTACATTGCAGAGAGAGGATCTGGATTTAGTTCAATTTCCAAAGGTTGGGCTCTTTAACACTATACCATACTAATGCATAGCATCTTAGCACCCGAAGGGACCCACCAGATTATTCGGGTGAACTCCTAGAGTTTATTTTCTTAGTATTTATTTATTTGCTGTGCCAGCTCTTAGTTGCGCTCGTGGGATCTTCCATCTTCGTTGCAGCATCTGAGGTCTTTAGTTGGAACATGCAGGATAGCTGGTTGTGGCACGTGAACTCTTAGCTGCGGCATGTGAACTACAGTCTACATGACTACACCAGATGAGGCACCAGGACCCAGAAAGGGGACATGACTTGCCCTTACCACCACAAACTTCACAGAACACCAAGATCGTTTTCACAATCTGCCAGCTAATGTAGTTCCTGGTCACCCAAGCCCAAGGAGAGGGCTGTGGTTTCTGTCCTCAGTTAGCTCTGCCTCTCCATTGCTCGTAACCAGAAACTTTTGGATCCACCCTGTTATTCAATGGCCAAATTACACACTCTGAACTGAGTGAAATTCTGAAACTTCTGGGGAAAGTGAATTTTCACACAATCAAGTCTTCACCACAGCCCCCAAAGCCAATGGGAGGGGGCATAAGGGCAGAGAGGCCACCAGCAGGAGGCTCCAAGGTCACCAGCCAATCAGAACCCCAGATGTAGGAGATGCCCCCAGATGATCACCTGCACAAGCAGGTACCTTGAGAGTGGAAGGGGATGCTACTGATAATTATGGTCACCATATCCAGAGGGTAATGTAGCACCAAGTGGAAGGAGAAGCTAGCGAAGAGCAGAGTACCAGAAGTCCAAGGGTCTGAGACTAGAGGCAGGAAAAGTAAGCTGGGTTTGAGCATCCCTCTGGGTTGTGGTCCTGAGACAGTCAAATGACTTGCTCTTCATTGACACATCACTGTCGCTTCTCTGGTGCTGTACCCCAGCCCATAGGCTGTGACAGAAGTGGCGGTAGTATATGCAAAGGTCACAAGCAACTTAAAAGTCAACGTGCACACCAAGTACCCATGGGAATAAAATTCACCACAAAACAATTTCCATTTAGTTTATTCCAGCTGTGATTCTATGAATGTAGCATTTCCCTCTGAAACATTCACTTTCCCTTCCACTTTGTATGGCTGTGTGAATGTTAAACTATATAACAAGTATCTATTTCCACATTCTAATCAAGAGTCAGATTATTTTGCATTGTGAAGTATGATGTAGCCTTTCAATAACGAAGGTGAGAAGAAATACTAATCTACAAGTCTGGTCTCTTTATGGGGACTAATAGGATGACTGATTGTTCTTTGGGTCAGATTAGCTTGTTATCACGGAGAGGGGAATGGCAGCCCACTCCAGTGTTCTCGCCTGGAGAATCCCAGGGACGGAGGAGCCTGGTGGGCTCCCATCTATGAAGTCGTGTAGTCGGACACAACTGAAGCGACTTAGCAGCAACAGCAGCTTGTTATCAATGACCATGCAGCAGACCCCAGAGGGTTTCTGAATTGACCATTCTAGCCCAAAACATTGACTCTGATTACATCCTTGAATCTCTCCGGTCCTCAACCATACCTGGCCACAGCTGAGACTCCCATGCTCTGCAGCCTCTGCGGCTCATCTTTCATTTGGTTGCCTTGTAAGACTGTCCTTGGTTTCACCACATTTCACTCATTCATTTATTTAACAAACCCACCATATGCCAGGCACTGTTCAAATGAGCAAAGATCCCTGCCTTTGTGGAGCGTACATTTTAAAAGTGGAGAGCAGACAATTAAAAGGCAAACATATTGACTAAATTGTACAGTATGTTAGAGGATGATAAAAGAAAACACTGAACAGAACAAGATTAAAATTTTAAATAGAAAGGTCAAGAAATACTTCACTAAATAGTTATACTTTATCAAAGCTTGGAAGAAGATAAAGAAATTAACCACAAAGGTCTAGAGGGAAAGCACTCCAGCCAGAGGGAACAGCCTTCATAAAAGTCCTGAGGTAGAATCCAGTCTGACATGTTCCAGAAACAGCAAAGAGGCCAGTGTGGCTGGAGCTAAGCAAACGGAGAGACTGGTCAGAGTGGTGTTAGTGGACAGATCACAGGAGGTCAAGCAGGCCCCTGTAAGGACGCTGACATTTACTCCTGAGTGAAATAAGAAACCTGTAGAGTTCTGAGGAGAAGAGTAACACAATGTGACCTACTTCCTTAAAGGATCATTTTTGTTGCTACATTGAGTATAGACTGCCCCGGTTGGGATAGAAGTAGGAAGATTGATGAGAGCTTCTTACAGTCATCAAGGCAAGAGAGAAAGATGGCTTGGATCAGTATACCACCAATGGAGGTGGTAAAAGGTGACTGGATTCTAGATGTACTTTGAAAGTTCATTTGACTGGCTATTTCCTGACTGACTGGATATGTGAAAGAAGGTGAGAAATCAAGAATGACTCCAATGTTTTTGGCTCAGCCACGGGAAGAATGAGGCTAGAGAGAGAAAGAAGGTGGCGCAGGTAAGCAGGGAGAAGATCAGGAGTTCAGTGAAGGCATGTTGAATGTGACCTGGAGCTGTTCAGCAGGCAGTTGAATATGGGAGACCAGAAGGCAGGTGAGAGCTCTGGAAGTCATCAGTTCTTAGGTAAAGACTTGAAGCTGAACGAGGTCAAGAATGAACTAAGAGAGATGGAGAAGAAAAGAGGACCAACACAGCTGAGCCCTGGGCCTATTGATATTAACCAGTCTGGAAATGAAGAGCAATCAGCAAAAGAACCTGGGAAAGATCCAACTGGATTGGAGGAGAACCAGAAAGATCTGTAAGACAAATTCCAATTTTATTGGGCACACAGGTCAAGAATATTCTGTTCTCCAATAACTTTTTCCTTTGGTTCCCTGGACCCGTGCAAATAAATTCCACACCTCTGAGTGCATTTTCCTTTGCACTTGATACCCAGCCATTTCAAGCCCTTTCCATGTAATTACCATGTAGGTTTGATAGCAGCCAAGAGCAGTAGCCCTGATGGCAGGAAAATGGCCCAAGCAGGCAGCCTGTCTGCTGCTTTGATACGCCCCATGTCCAGAGACCGCCAGTCCAAACAGATCCCCACAGTTTGCGCCCTACCCAACACTGTCAAAACACAGCATGAGAGAAATTCAAGCCAGCCTGTCTGGGGTAAACTGTCAGGGTGTCATGCAGCGTGTGAGAGCTCAGCTATATGTAGAAGGTGAGGCATAGAATCCAGGGAAAGAGACAGACTCAGCAGCCCAGGGCATCCTACAAGTTGAGACTTGTAGCCTATTACTGCTGCAAGAGTCCTGACTTTTATCCTTATTGGCAACAAGCTGAAATTGCCCTCAGGAAGAAACGATGTCTAGGAATTCATGTCTGCAGTTTTGAGAACATGGAAATACCTTTAAAGCATCAGCTCTACAATCTGATTTATACACTGACTAATGGATGAAATTCCATTGTTACCAGAGTTTAATCTCTGGATTTAAAAATGCTTTTAATAAATCCTCCTATCATCACTTTCAGCCCAAAACAAACACACTGAGTTTGGCAGAGAGGAATGGGAAGAAGAGAGAAGGCATGGGACCACAAGGATTCCACTTCTGCCCCATCCCTAGGGAGGAACACCGTCTAGAACAGAGGGTAGGGAACAACTTCATCACCTGGAGTTTGGGGCTCTATGTGAGATCTCTAAAGAAAGGGTTCTACTATCTCATACATACAACTTAAAAATCTCTTGCAGCACATTGTACTACTGAGACAGAGGCATGACTGTGGAGAGGCGCTCTTTCTGCAGCACCACATCCAGGGTAAAATCTAAAGCTGAGGGTGAAAACCACAGAGCAGATGATTTCTCAGGCCCTTTTCAGCTCTAGAACATTTGAATTCTAGCCTCTCCTTCCCAAACCTTGAACAACAACCTCAGTTCAGACTCCACTCA
>SJYV01024327.1:0-133746 GCA_006410875.1 Neotragus pygmaeus | reverse complement strand
GCCTGGAGAATCCCAGGGACGGAGGAGCCTGGTGGGCTCCCATCTATGAAGTCGTGTAGTCGGACACAACTGAAGCGACTTAGCAGCAACAGCAGCTTGTTATCAATGACCATGCAGCAGACCCCAGAGGGTTTCTGAATTGACCATTCTAGCCCAAAACATTGACTCTGATTACATCCTTGAATCTCTCCGGTCCTCAACCATACCTGGCCACAGCTGAGACTCCCATGCTCTGCAGCCTCTGCGGCTCACCTTTCATTTGGTTGCCTTGTAAGACTGTCCTTGGTTTCACCACATTTCACTCATTCATTTATTTAACAAACCCACCATATGCCAGGCACTGTTCAAATGAGCAAAGATCCCTGCCTTTGTGGAGCTTACATTTTAAAAGTGGAGAGCAGACAATTAAAAGGCAAACATATTGACTAAATTGTACAGTATGTTAGAGGATGATAAAAGAAAACACTGAACAGAACAAGATTAAAATTTTAAATAGAAAGGTCAAGAAATACTTCACTAAATAGTTATACTTTATCAAAGCTTGGAAGAAGATAAAGAAATTAACCACAAAGGTCTAGAGGGAAAGCACTCCAGCCAGAGGGAACAGCCTTCATAAAAGTCCTGAGGTAGAATCCAGTCTGACATGTTCCAGAAACAGCAAAGAGGCCAGTGTGGCTGGAGCTAAGCAAACGGAGAGACTGGTCAGAGTGGTGTTAGTGGACAGATCACAGGAGGTCAAGCAGGCCCCTGTAAGGACGCTGACATTTACTCCTGAGTGAAATAAGAAACCTGTAGAGTTCTGAGGAGAAGAGTAACACAATGTGACCTACTTCCTTAAAGGATCATTTTTGTTGCTACATTGAGTATAGACTGCCCCGGTTGGGATAGAAGTAGGAAGATTGATGAGAGCTTCTTACAGTCATCAAGGCAAGAGAGAAAGATGGCTTGGATCAGTATACCACCAATGGAGGTGGTAAAAGGTGACTGGATTCTAGATGTACTTTGAAAGTTCATTTGACTGGCTATTTCCTGACTGACTGGATATGTGAAAGAAGGTGAGAAATCAAGAATGACTCCAATGTTTTTGGCTCAGCCACGGGAAGAATGAAGCTAGAGAGAGAAAGAAGGTAAGCAGGGAGAAGATCAGGAGTTCAGTGAAGGCATGTTGAATGTGACCTGGAGCTGTTCAGCAGGCAGTTGAATATGGGAGACCAGAAGGCAGGTGAGAGCTCTGGAAGTCATCAGTTCTTAGGTAAAGACTTGAAGCTGAACGAGGTCAAGAATGAACTAAGAGAGATGGAGAAGAAAAGAGGACCAACACAGCTGAGCCCTGGGCCTATTGATATTAACCAGTCTGGAAATGAAGAGCAATCAGCAAAAGAACCTGGGAAAGATCCAACTGGATTGGAGGAGAACCAGAAAGATCTGTAAGACAAATTCCAATTTTATTGGGCACACAGGTCAAGAATATTCTGTTCTCCAATAACTTTTTCCTTTGGTTCCCTGGACCCGTGCAAATAAATTCCACACCTCTGAGTGCATTTTCCTTTGCACTTGATACCCAGCCATTTCAAGCCCTTTCCATGTAATTACCATGTAGGTTTGATAGCAGCCAAGAGCAGTAGCCCTGATGGCAGGAAAATGGCCCAAGCAGGCAGCCTGTCTGCTGCTTTGATACGCCCCATGTCCAGAGACTGCCAGTCCAAACAGATCCCCACAGTTTGCGCCCTACCCAACACTGTCAAAACACAGCATGAGAGAAATTCAAGCCAGCCTGTCTGGGGTAAACTGTCAGGGTGTCATGCAGCGTGTGAGAGCTCAGCTATATGTAGAAGGTGAGGCATAGAATCCAGGGAAAGAGACAGACTCAGCAGCCCAGGGCATCCTACAAGTTGAGACTTGTAGCCTATTACTGCTGCAAGAGTCCTGACTTTTATCCTTATTGGCAACAAGCTGAAATTGCCCTCAGGAAGAAACGATGTCTAGGAATTCATGTCTGCAGTTTTGAGAACATGGAAATACCTTTAAAGCATCAGCTCTACAATCTGATTTATACACTGACTAATGGATGAAATTCCATTGTTACCAGAGTTTAATCTCTGGATTTAAAAATGCTTTTAATAAATCCTCCTATCATCACTTTCAGCCCAAAACAAACACACTGAGTTTGGCAGAGAGGAATGGGAAGAAGAGAGAAGGCATGGGACCACAAGGATTCCACTTCTGCCCCATCCCTAGGGAGGAACACCGTCTAGAACAGAGGGTAGGGAACAACTTCATCACCTGGAGTTTGGGGCTCTATGTGAGATCTCTAAAGAAAGGGTTCTACTATCTCATACATACAACTTAAAAATCTGTTGCAGCACATTGTACTACTGAGACAGAGGCATGACTGTGGAGAGGCGCTCTTTCTGCAGCACCACATCCAGGGTAAAATCTAAAGCTGAGGGTGAAAACCACAGAGCAGATGATTTCTCAGGCCCTTTTCAGCTCTAGAACATTTGAATTCTAGCCTCTCCTTCCCAAACCTTGAACAACAACCTCAGTTCAGACTCCACTCATGCTCCAGTCTGACAATCACTTTGATGGACACACGTGACCTGGCTGGCCCTCCTACATGGGTCTGATAACATTTACGGGCCTTTGAGGAGGGGTATAAGGAACATCTATTTGATCAAAGTGCTTTGAACTCTTTGATTTTGAGAACTGCTGGACTGAGACTTTCACCATGAGTTAACAAACCCTTCCTTCTGCCGCCCCTGATCATCACCAGTTTCAGTCTTTCTGGCCTCAGGCAGCGTCTGGATGAGGTTTTATCATGACTGCCAGCCTCCTACAGCAGAGCTGTGTACCTTTCCTGGTCAACTTCTAAGTATTCTCAAATTTTCATGGTTTCTCAGATACTCTCATCTCTCTGTCTTCCCACCCCCCAGAGGAAATGTTAACAAGTTTAGGTCGCAAAAATGTAACTTTCAAAGCTCTGTCAGCTTGCAATATAGGTCTGGGGAAGAAACACAATGATCTTGAAGAAAATCTGCTTTTAGGGACAGAGACTTTTTTCTATGATAAACACTCATTTGCAATACTAGGTTCCAACTGCAAAGAAATGAAGCATGAGCAGCTGGATTAGGCACCTTCTAAATCCGGATGTTTAAAGCCTGAAGTGAAAGCATGCCCCATAGAGTTAACAGAAGCTGATAACTAACAAATTCCTGAGCTTGTCTTATAGAACAACAGATAAAGGAACAGCTTGTCAGAACCCCTTGACTCATAAACTGCCTTCGTCGATTAAGCTCGTTTAGTTATTATTTTTTCTTTCTTTTTTCTCTTTAACTACGTACCTTCCAAGCTTCACACAGCTCAGTCGTTTTACAGGAACTTGCAAGGCTACCGGAGTTGGCTGGAACCACCAACCCTAAAACTGGGCCTGCACAGGTGTCCCATGAAGAGCCTCTTGATATGGAGGGGCAGGAGGCTGGCTGGAAAACTCTACTCTCCCTTCAAGCTGCTGCTGCTAAGTCGCTTCAGTTGTGTCTGACTCTGTGTGACCCCATAGACGGCAGCCCACCAGGTTCCCCCGTCCCTGAGATTCTCCAGGCAAGAAAACTGGAGTGGGTTCCCATTTCCTTCTCCAGTGCATGAAATTGAAAAGTGAAAGTGAAGTCACTCAGTCGTGTCCGACTCTTCGCTACCTCATGGACTGCAGCCTACCACACTCCTCTCGCCATGGGATTTTCCAGGCAAGAGTACTGGAGTGGGGTGCCATCGCCTTCTCCCCCATCAAGCTAAATGCCTCTATTCTGAATAGGCACACGCATGTAACCCAGATGCACCTGCGCAAAATAGCGACTATCTCATCTTTTCCTGACCTCCAATCACCTCTCCCCATGCCTAAGACACTCTGCTTATCCAATTCCCTGATAGCTTAGTTGGTAAAGAATCCACCTGCAATGCAGGAGACTCCCATTCGTCTCCTGGGGCGGGAANTGCACTTGGACAACCCAGAGGGATGGTACAGGGAGGGAGGAGGGAGGGGTGGTTCAGGATGGGGAACACGTGTACACCTGTGGTGGATTCATGTTGATGTATGGCAAAACCAATACAATATTGTAAAGTAATTAACCTCCAATTAAAACAAATAAATTTATATTAAAAATAAATAAAGGTCCTTTCTGGCTAAAAGCCTCTGTAATAAGCCAAGTGATTCTTCTTTGAGCCATAAAACATTAGCAGGCTTGAGGACTCCCTGGAGACTACTCCCCAGATTAAGAATGCCTGATTTATGTAAGTGAGCTAAGGTATGAGTAATATCTAGAATTGATCATGATATATAATAGATATTTTCAGAGTCTATGATTCTAAGACACAGTATCTGTTAACTCATGAATGATGATTAAATACATTTATCGAATAGATATTTTCAGAGTCTATGACTAAGACACAGTATCTGTTAACTCATGAATGATGATTAAATACATTTATCGGGAAAAAATAGGCTTGTTTGAAATAGGAGTATATTCACCAGGTTGGATAAGCTCCTAGGAATTTGTTCTGGGGAAAAAATGGTCTTAACTATCACTGTGAATTCATATATTTGGACTCATAAACAAATAACTTTGTTCCTCCTGCTGATCAACCAGGCCTCTTCTTTGAACTCTTTTAACCACTTGAGCAAAAGTGATTAACTGAGGTGTCAATTATGTTCTCCTGACACCTTATGGGGCTTCCCGAATGGCTCAGCGGTAAAGAATTTACCCACAATGCAGGAAATGTAGGTTTGATCCCTGCCTGGGTAGGGTAGATCCCCCAGAGAAAGAAATGGCAAACCACTCCAGTACTCTTGCCTGGAAAATCCCATGGATAGAGGAGCTTGGTGGGCTACAGTCCCTGGATTCACAAAGAGTCAGACATGACTGGGCGACTGAGCATGTATGCATGACTCCTTGTGAGCTGCCAGTGGGCAACGGGATAGAGAGAAAGCCAAAATGAGATGTGCTGGAGTCATACAGGACACTGCATGTGGCCATGTGGACTCACAGGGTGAAGGTCAGCGATAGGACAAAGGACATGGATGAATGGAGGGTGTTAGAAACAGGTTACCAGTTCACAGATAGGATGAGAGTCAGGGATGGGTGGAGCCACAGGAAGATTGAAGTCTCATGGGTTCCATGCTGGTGTTAGTGAACGTCAAATATGGGAAGAGAGTCAGAATAGGAAGGAAATTCAAAGATGGAGTAAGGGACCAGGCACGGGTTGTGGGGCCAGAACAAGGGATGAAGAGGGGGCCATAAGCTGCACCCACTACTTGGTAATGAGACCAAAATTTTAAGGAAGCACTGAAATGTCACTATCCTCATGTCAAAAACGCTACATCAAATTTTCCTATACACACGGGAAGTCACTATAATGTTTTGAAGCCACTAAGGAAACTCCTCACTCCCATCCCTACACTATGTTCCACTCATACCCCATTTCCCAAGACACCAGTCTCCTCTGGCTTGACAGAGGCCTCAGAAATGGGACTTGCTCTCTTCACCTCTAAACTTACTGGGGGAATGTGCTCCCATGGGACCAAACTGAATCTGATGCTTCCTTATCCTGATTTTTTTTTACATCATTTTAATTAAGCTCAGTCAAACATAACTTCTAACCCAGAATCATTCTTTTTAGCTCTGGGATTCCTCAAAAACCCAATGCCTGCCAAATAATGCTCTATCATAAACACTCTGCTCCAAGAATGCCATGGCATTTTTAGGTCTTTAATTGGCTATAGCTTTGGCTTCCTCTGAAGCAGAGTCTGCAGTTGCAGCATCATGAAAAGTACCTGGACTCACCATGCCATGCAGTTGGTTGGTGTCCCTCGCTCCAGGTGGATGCGCTGTTGACGCCATCTTGGAAGCTAAGTGGCGAGACCCATACAGAGAATCCTGAGGAGACCACACATGAAAAGCTTCTTCTCCATCAAAGAAAATTAGCTGGAGTGAAAGATCTGGCCTTGAGTCTGAGATATTCTGAATTTTAACAAAACAGAAAAAAATAGAAAATATTCTGAGAATTTAAACAACAGCATACTTTCCTATTAACTGGACAAAAAGATGTGCCATGAAGCAAAGGAAAAAGCCAGAACAAGTGAAAATATGTCAGAATTTATTTTGCACCATTTCCTCTCTGAAAATCATCAGAGATCCTATAGTCTTCACCCTCATAGATCTCACCATCTCCACTCCTTCTGAAAACAGAAGTCTTACGTTGTTTTTTTCTTACTCTTTAGAGAACTCCAGAACTGCAATGGTGGACACTCACACAGCACCCTGGTCCCTTTCAGAAGGATGTGTTGTTCCTGTTGCCAGCAGAGGAGTCAGCAGAAGGCCGTGGGTTGTTGGTCCCCTTAAGGACTGGCTCAGCCATGGAGGTTCCTGCGTGCAATGACTGGCCTAAGCAGGCCGTCTAAAGGGCCATGCTACCTCCAGAGCTCCCCAAGGTTTGGCTGAGGCTGTTGCTGAACCTGCATGGCAGTCCGGCTTCTCCCTCTGCCTACTCCCATTTCTTTCCCCTCCCTGCCACAGGTGTGATGGTAAGGCCACTCCCTACTAAGTGACCGAAATGCTAACCTCCACATCAGAACACACCTCCCAGGGAACTGAACCTGTCTTTCTTGCTTCTCACCTTAGTTAAGTCCGCAGTCCTGTATTGAGTTCGAGAGTCTGCCCTCGGAAGGCAACAGAGACACAAAGAATGGTAATTACAGCCTCTCCCTCAGAGGAACCTACACTTTACTTGGGTTAGGCAAAGATAAACACATGGCCATGGCAAAAGGTATCAAGGGGCACCAATGTAGCAGAAAAGTCCTCTAGGAACCAGGTAGATTGAGAGGTGGAATCTTTGGAATGTCAAGGAGGACTTCAGGAAAGAGACAGTATTTAAGCAGAACTTAGAAGGGTGAGTAGGATCCTGATGGGTGTTACACTTTCCACTATCTTGACAGCGGCTCTCATCTTTCAGATTAGTCCTTCAACCCCACTGGAATCTCTAATCTATTATGTTCTCATCTATTGATACATTCACCTTTTCACAGTCTTTACCTCTAAACTGTCCCCCCTTTACTCTATGCGTGGGTGAGTGCATGCTAAGTCACTTTGAGGCGTCTTAGCACGCATGCATGCACGCATAGTGAAGCAAGGACCTCATAAAGGAAAGACTGTGAAAAGGCAAACATATCGATAGATTAGAGATTCCAATGGGGTTGAAGGACTGTGGGGGTTAGGATACCAGAAGGACTAATATTCATCTTAAATTCTGAAGTCAATCATTCTAATTACTCCCTGTGTACATGTTCAATTCCTGTGCCTCTCTTCACTTTGGTCAAACTCATGTGACAAAACCATAACATTAAGTTCAACTATCTGCCTGCTTTGTGCCTGCACTCAGGCACCTGAATCTGGATGAATAAAAGTACACAACCATTCACTCTCTCCAACCCTATGCAGTACAGGGGAACTGACTCTGATGTTGGTTTAATCTGTTACAGATAAAAACTTCTCTCATCTGTCTAAGGATATGAAAATAGCGTTCTTTAAAGTTATTTTCTGTTGCTGTATCCTATTTCCTCCGAGTTCATTTTTCAACTGGTATTATTTGTCTTGCTTTCTCTCTTTCGTGCTGGAGACGGTCCTCAAATATCTGATCATCCTCTGTGTGCATCTGAATTAAGCAATACGACACTATAATACTGACAAGAGACACAGATTGCTGGGCTCCACTGCAAGGCAGTCTGATGCCCACTGAGGGTTTTCACTGAGGATCCCCAAATGTCACTGTCTATGGGCCTTCTCTATGGGTGGTTTGCATTCTCCAGAGAAGGATCCTCCAGTTTCCTGTCGGATGGGTGTGAGCTGGCTGCGGGCTTTCTCAGGCTGAAAGTAGGGAAAAGCTTGGGAAGCTCACTGCTTACTGTGTAGTCCTTCACTTCATCTCACTGATTCCCATGAGGTACCTCATTACTGCCCTCCTGTAGGTCTGGTGTCCCCACATCTAGAACCTCCCTGGCTGAGTTTCTCCAGAAAAATATCCCACCATCTCCTACAAGGATACAGGTGACAGAGTCACCTATCTGCCAGGTAGGGGGTGGAAATCTTATACACTTGTGTGTGTTAAGTCGCTTCAGTCATGTTCAACTCTTTCTGACCCTATGGACTGTAGCCCACCAGGCTCCTCTGTCCATGGGATTCTCCAGGCAAGAATACTGGTGTGGGTTGCCATGCCCTCCTCCAGGGGATCTTCCCAGCGCAGGGATTGAACCTGCATCTCCTGTGGCTCTTGCATTGGCAAGCAGGTTCTTTACCACTAGTGCCATCTGGGAAGCCCTCTTATACACCTAAGTGCTCCCTATACAGACTTACAAACACTCTCCTCCATCCCCTACCTCCTTTCTGCCTTCCTTACTGTCCCCTTCTATCCCTAATCCAGTCAGGATTTCATCAGGGGACCACTGTCTTCTTAGACTTCTTCCCCTCTGGGCAATGTGACATCTCTCTACTCTGATATGTCATTTGTCTTTTCTCCTTTCACCTTCTGTCTTCATATGGTGGTTTCCACGAACAGATGTTCCCTGAATTCTTCAAAGATGTAATTTTTCTTGATTGCTTTGGGGCAATTTCATAAGGAGAAGAAAAAATGTCATTATCAACTGAAAACTAAGTTATCTTTGTATGGTAATCATTTCAACTGTCATAATATTACTCCTTAATTATACCCCAAGAAAAAGACAGCTTACTATATTTTGAGTCTCTCAAAACTCCTGATAGTACTAAAGACAGGATATGTCTGTCTGTGAAAGATATATGCACTCAGGGTTTAATAAGAACTAGGAGACACAGGTTCGATCCCTGGTCTAGGAAGATCTCCTGGAGAAGGAAATGGCAACCCACTCCTGTATTCTTGCCTGGGAAATCCCATGGACAGAGGAACCAGGTGGGCTATAGTCCATGGAATCACAAAGAGTCAGACATGAGTTAGCAACTGAACAACAACAAGAAGTAGTGAAACAGATTGTCTCACTGGCAAAAGGTATATAGTACAAACATTAGTGTATATAGTACAAACATTAGTGTATATAGTACAAAAGGTATATAGTACAAACATTAGACAGCCAAAGAGCCTTGATTGGTTCCAAAGTCCTAACTCCAAATCAAAGAGCATAATCATAGAATACCAGGGCAGAATAAGATTGCTTGGGACCAGAAACACTCTGCTCATGCCCAATATTTACATATTCTGCAAGTTTGAAGGTTCAGGTGCCTCAGAAATGTCAACAGTTTGGTAACTCCGCGGTTCAGTACAATGGCTTGCTCTCACCCTCTTCTCTTCGCATCATCTCATTTAAATCGCCGTAAACTGTTTTGGACAATGACCCTGAGTCTTGTGAGGCAACTTGCTCTTTTTTACTTCTTTTTAGGATTGATGGAAAAATAACTTTGGCCTTTAATCTCTAATAACTGAGTCAGAGCTAGAAAAAAATGCATGGCCAGGTTTGTGAAGGTCTTCTAGTCCTTTCTGGCAACAGAACAAATGCCTAGTCACCAGTGAGTCAGTACATTACCTGCAGCCTTTCCCCATTGAAGGCTGCATCAGCTAACGCCATAAAAATAAGGTGTGAAAACCACCCCAACTTCAGTGGCTTAAAACAACAATCATGAGTTCTCTGGGATCTGCAGGTTAACTGGGGACAGCTGGTCTATGCTGGAGGAGCTCTGTTTCACCTGCAGTCATCGAGGTTGGCTCTGTTCCACAAGCCTCGTAGGCTCCTCCCAGGACTGGCAAGTTAGCCAAGTTATGCTCTTCTCACAGTGATGGCCAAGGCACAACAAGGCACAGCAGAGCCAGCCCAATTGCACAAATACATTTCCAGCCTCTGTTTGTTATCTACTAGCATCCCATTGGCCAAGGCAAGTCAAGTAACCAAGCCCAGAGTCAAGGAATGAGGAATTACCACCTGCTAAAGTGGAAGGGCACAACAAAGTTACAAGACAAGAGAAGTGAAAATATAATTACAATCTTATTACTAGAAGGGGAAGACTGCAAAGAATTGGAACCATCATCCAGTTAGTTTCCTATCCAGGCTTCTCCAAGGTCACATTCTATCACCCCTTACACAACTCATGACAGATGAAGAACATAAAATATCTCCTTAATACAAATCTAAAGTCCAACTGAAGAATAAATCTGATACTCTCAGAGACTGCACTCAAAACCAGTCTTTATTTTTCATTGCCTACATCACTGTTCACCTCTAATAGAAAAGATACTTATCACAGGGAATATAAGAATCCCTACATGAACTTAAACTATTAAAATAGAATGATCATCTGGAAAGACCAGATGCCTTTTGGGAGACAATGGGGAAGACTTTTCTACTGTGATGGCCATTTCCAATCTATAAGTCCATATCAAAATTTAAATATTTCCAAAATTTTACTGTACTACATAAAAAACTTAAAATGAGGACTTGGAGATCAGATTAAAATTTTTTTGTTGTTTAAAAAAGAAAGGATAATTAAAAGAATGTATGTGCATTTTGCTAATGGAGAGCCTTACTCAAAAATCATTCAGCCCTTTCTACTTCTGGTTACCAGAAGCAGGAGTGAATTACATGGAAAAAGGTAAAGGATCTCACCAAGAGAAAACACACCCACTGCATAGACTGTGTCTTTAAACCATATTTTACCTAATTTCATGTCCTTACACTAGAAATGCAAATATGAAAAATTAACCTTTTATATCAGCTTCTGAACTCTCTCAGTCAATTGCTAGCAAAGGATGCTAGTTAAAAGCAGGGCAGTGCTTTTAACAAAGACAATATAGAAGGTTCGGAAAACAAAACAAATGGAAAAAAACAGTGAAAAGGATACTGAATGGTTATAAACAATTCTTGCTTTCTTCAGTTCAGCATATCCAGCAAAAATAGAACCAAATATCTCTATTACTTCCATTACGAGATAACTTTTTTACTTCTTTACCCCAACTTAAGCTGGCTCCTTCATAAAACTTTGAGGGGAAAAAAGATATTTGTTGTCTGTGAACAAAGTTTTCTCGTTTTGCTTTGCTGTGTTTACTCGGTTATGAGTGATATCTGAACAAACTGTCTTCATCCGGCATAGCACTTTTTTTCCAATATACACTTAAGAACACAGAGACTGAAATAACATTATCTGAGAGTCCCAGAAGTATTCTGAACTGAAAATGTAACAAAAGCTTTCTATGCTACAGAAAATTGAGCCGAGATTCACAGATAAAACAATAATGCATTTCTTCTTCATGCTTTTCATCTTGATATGTCTGAATTACCCATTCTCTAATTCAGAACCACTTTGCTGAAACTCTCTCCCCCAGCTCAAGGCCACCATCTCTCAGAATAGAAGGCTGTAATGTTCATGGCTATACAAACAAGAAGAAATAAACATATTTCCAACATATGCTTGAATCAACCTTACACCTTCTTCATTTAAAAAAAAATGTTTTTAATTTGATGTGTATTCATAACTAAGAAATCAGGTGCCAATTAACAAATACACTCTCATGTACTAAGTAAGGTTCATTGCCCATGGTAGACATTATAAATAATGTAATCTTCCGACTGGGCTTCCCTGTGGCTCAGTGGTAAAGAACCCACCTGTCAAGTGGGGAGACATAGGTTCAATCCCTGGGTTGGGAAGATCCCCTGAAGGAGGAAATGGCAATCCACGCCAGTATTCTTGCCTGGGAAATTCCATGGACAGAGGAGTCTGGCAGGCTAAGGGGTCACCAAAAGAGTTGGACACAACCAAGCAACTAAACAACAACAATCTTCTAATTACTATTTCAAATTCATTTCATTTTGCAATAAATTAGCACAAAATACACAGAAAGTCTACATCTCTAGACGGCTTTCTTAGTGCCCCATGAACTAGAATTCACTCTGGTTATTTTATTATCCCAGGAATCTGCAGGAGGGAAACAGATACCTTCAAGGAAAAGAGCTGCTTGTCTAAGGCCCGAGCAAGTTCCAGCATCATGGCGCATGGCACAGCTGAATCAGTGGCTCCCACAAACACTCTGTGGCCCCAGTGAGGAAAATACTTGGAGTCATAGTGACAGGCGAGGACCAAGTGTCGTTTAGCAGTAGGGTTGAGGGTGCTGATGATATTCGAGAAAGACCGGTACCCGTAGGGTGTCTGACTCAAGAAGGTGTCTACTTCCAAGACCCAGTCAGCTTGAAGTCTCTGAATTCTCTGCATGATGTGCTGCTCAAAACAAAAACCAAAATTTCAGGTCTGGACAGTTTTGTTTTAGAATTTGTATTAATACCTCTCAAATTAAAAATGCAATACACACTTATTGTGTTAACAGTAAGGATGTTGAAAGGAAAAATAATCTAGTCCTCTCCCATAGTCTCCCCCTGGCAATCCAACCCAACCAACTGTTAATATTACCTATGCTAAGAGTCTGATGTATATCTACACCCTTCTTGTTTATACAAACATACACTAGCACACAACCATGCATATTTATCAGAGGGATATATATTCTTACAGGAATAGAATCCTACTCTACATCTGCTCTGCCCCTTGCTCTTCTCACTTAACAGTGTATCATGGACCTCTCTAAAGGAAATCAACCCTGAATATTGTTTGGAAGGACTGATGCTGAAGTTGAAGCTCCAATTCTTTGGCCACCTGAAGAGCCGACTCACTGGGAAAAACCCTGATGCTGGGAAAGATTGGAGGCAGGAGGAGAAAGGGATAACAGAGGATGAGATGTCATCACCGACTCAATGGACATGAGTCTGAGCAAACTCTGGGAGATAGTGAAAGACAGGGAAACTTGGCATGCTGCAGTCCATGGGGTTGGAAAGAGTCCGACATGACTGAACAACAATAGACCTCTCTGCACATAAGGAGATATAGCTCCAGTTCGGTTTATATTAAAGCTCATTTTTAATATTTCTAGCAGGATAACAAGACAGATTTCAGTCATTAGACATACTAGGTAGATCCTATAGGTCACAACTTGTACTCTAAGCTCTTTGAGGATGAGAATTGCAAATGGCAACTCTTTTTGTCCCAAGCACTTAACATGTGCCCCCAGTCAGCAAATATTTCATAATGTAACAAACACTAACAAAAGATACTAGAGCTCACCTGTTAAGGATAATGTACAGAAGGGGGATGGTTACAAGGGAATGGTTGAAGGATATCTGAGGTTCTGCCTGTTCTAAGAGGGCTTCTCAAGTGGCGCTAGTGGTAAAGTATCCACCTGCCAATGTAGAAAACACAGGAGACGTGGAGGTCGATCTCTGGGTCAGGAAGATCCTCTAGAGTAGGAAATGGAAATCCACTCTAGTAATCTTGCCTGGAAAATTCCATGGACAGAGGAGCCAGGCGGGGTACAGTCTATGGGGGTCACAAAAGAGTCAAACACGACTGAGCGCCTCAGCACACCGCTCTAAGAATCAATAAGTAACTCTGAACCATAATGACGTAACAAGCAGTTTTCCCTTTGTATTCAAAGCAGGTCCAGATCCTCTGCAAATGCTGGTGAAGATAAGAAAGAATCTATTTTCCCATCTTTCCCGATCACCTTGGGCCTTGTGAGCAACCTGGTGTCTGACAGGGAAGGCCAACAGATGTAAAAGAAACATCTCTTCAGGGCCTGGAGGTGTCTTCTTAAAGGATTTAGAGTTTGTGACGTGAAGTTTCAGGTGAGTTCACGGCTGTTCAGTTTGCCCTTTCCTATCTTTATTTTCCCTTTGCTTAATTCTCACTACATTCCATTTATTTCATTTTGAAATATTATATAGATCTTTGAAGGTTGCCTTAAAAATTATTTTTAAGTCACACAACAATTATTTTTTTATTTTTAAGTCATACAACAATTATTTTTAAGTCACACATCAACATATCCGGCAATTTGTTCCACAATGAACATCCAGTGGGGATGGACCTTGAGGTGATAAACAAATAACTTATAATGACTGGAAAAGAATGGGAGAATTTCCCCCCCCCTCAAGGAAATAAATGACTTTCTAGCCTAGCCAAGTCTTGTGTGACCTGCCCTAACTAGTGTGACATGACACGTAGGCAAGAGCCTTGAAACAACTGGGGCAGGAAGCTTCCAGGAAGAGGAAAACTAAGCCAGAGGGAAGACAGTGGTTCTATAGTCAGTCTTGAAAAAGCCAAATAAACAAACCGTTTCCCAGACAGTTACTCCTTGTTCTCTGTCAGGAGGTGGACTTTGGCCTAAACAGCAATGTATACCACGTACCTTACCTTTTCTACGACACATTTACAGGCTGTTTTTTCATATAAAAATAATTTTTGAAACATTATAACCTTTTTGAAATTATTACTCATCTCTCATTTATTTTGTCCTTCTCCACAATGCTTAGTGTTGGGCTTTGTTCACAGTAGGCTATCAGTAAATATGAACTGATTATAACTCCTACTTATTCTCAATAAGACTATATAAAATTATATGCTATAGAAGATTAATCATTTGACGAGAAATTACTGCCTCTAAGAAATGTTTTCCAGAAAATGTGAAAAGAAGTTATCCCCAGACTTTGGGGAAAAGAAATTTTTCCATAAAAAAGGGGTCAGTCTTTAAAAATAAATAAATAAATAGCACATCTCCAGAACATCTGGTATCCAGATGATGAACTGCTCCATAAAATGTGTTCAATACCAACAGCAGCCTGCATGCTTACAAAATGAACTGGGATTTTTAAAATATGTATCTTTTAGCTTTGCTCAGCTGAAGTCTCATACACAAACTCATTTCTCAACCCTGAACAGGTTTTGGCCATAATATCTGATACCTGTATTGATGCTAAAATCCACAAAAGCGTCAGCAAATGCCCCCCAAAAGAGTTCTCCCTGCACTAACCTTTTTTACTCAGTACAAATATTTTTATTTGTCTTAGCAACTAATTTCTTTATAAACAATCAAATTGGCTGCATAATCTAATTAGGTCACCAATAGCCCTTATTGTCGTGCTTGTGGCTTGCAGACTTAGTCCACAAGTTCCCACTGTAATTCTCTAGGGTAGGCTCCACAAACTACTGCTCTTCTCTCTAGACTGCCCCTGCACAGAGAGTGCTTGGCTATGTGAGGGCGTCTAAAGCAGCTATGCTTCCCAAACTCCAGGTTGCAGAAGCCTCAGCCTACCAGGCATGCTAAAATGTAATTTAGAATATAGATGGATTTCTATACATCTATCTTTTTAAATGGAGAGAGAAGAAAAGAGACAAGGAGATGGATAAATACACAGAGAGGAAGACAGAGAGAGAGTGAGACTGAGTAAAGAGAGAAAGAAAAGCATATGAAGATGGAGGGGGAGACAAGGAGAGAGAGACAAAGAGAGGCCAACACTGGGGGTGGAGAGAGAGCAAAGAAGAGAAAAATAAAAGTAAACATGACATCCTGCTTCCTGTTTCCTGGGGAGGAAGGCCCGTGGGGGATTTTAGGTAACATTGGCGAACGATCCTGGGTCAAGTTAATTAAACTTACATTCTCATTTCCAAGGTCTGAGAAACACTGTCATTAGCAGACCAGATTTGTTTGGAAGAAGTAGATTCTGTGCTGTTTGCAGTAAGTCTGCAAATATTGCCTGGACGATGCCAGTGGGGACTCCGGGCATCTCCTCCCTCTTGGGTGGACCACGTATTAGTCCCTCAGGCTTTCAACCCAGGGCCCTCCACTCAGGGATACACAACTTTTCACTAAAGAAGCCCAGCTTCAGCTATTTAGATATACTGGACATCTACAGAGGATTTTAACCACCAAATTTCTAGCTCGCCTCTAGATAAAGTTTTTGGCTTGCTCCTTAGTGAGACTTTATCATTCTGACTTTTAAATTCATTGTTTATTCCTCTCTCAGCTAGAAATCACTGGAATCCTCTAAAATTTAATACCTTCAAAGTATTGTTTACATATAAAGTATCTTCTCAAAAAATATATTCTAAAAACCCAAGAGGCAACATTAGACCCACTGATCAGAGACAATAAAAATGAAGACTATGGGATATTGCTCCCATATTATCCTCTGAAAGGGAATTCAGAGCAATANCCTGCTTCCTGTTTCCTGGGGAGGAAGGCCCGTGGGGGATTTTAGGTAACATTGGCGAACGATCCTGGGTCAAGTTAATTAAACTTACATTCTCATTTCCAAGGTCTGAGAAACACTGTCATTAGCAGACCAGATTTGTTTGGAAGAAGTAGATTCTGTGCTGTTTGCAGTAAGTCTGCAAATATTGCCTGGACGATGCCAGTGGGGACTCCGGGCATCTCCTCCCTCTTGGGTGGACCACGTACGTATTAGTCCCTCAGGCTTTCAACCCAGGGCCCTCCACTCAGGGATACACAACTTTTCACTAAAGAAGCCCAGCTTCAGCTATTTAGATATACTGGACATCTACAGAGGATTTTAACCACCAAATTTCTAGCTCGCCTCTAGATAAAGTTTTTGGCTTGCTCCTTAGTGAGACTTTATCATTCTGACTTTTAAATTCATTGTTTATTCCTCTCTCAGCTAGAAATCACTGGAATCCTCTAAAATTTAATACCTTCAAAGTATTGTTTACATATAAAGTATCTTCTCAAAAAATATATTCTAAAAACCCAAGAGGCAACATTAGACCCACTGATCAGAGACAATAAAAATGAAGACTATGGGATATTGCTCCCATATTATCCTCTGAAAGGGAATTCAGAGCAATATACATCTTTATTGATAACTGATAAAAGTTAATTCACTAATCAATTTTATACCAAGTCTACATTTTTTTAAAAAGATTTTTAAAGTGTTCTTTAGTTATAACCCTGAAACTCTATAAATTATAAAACATCTGACTGGGTCCTCAAAAGTGCCTCAAGAGAAAAATTAATTTTCCACCATTCTTGCCTAAATATAGTTCAGAACAAAAGGTACTAATAGTCAAATTAAAGTCATTAGTGCAGTTCCCCCCTAATAGCTCAGAATCATCTGTTTCATTTTCAAAAGAGGGAATTCTTTGTCTTCCACATTTGGGGGGGGCAGCTTTCCTAAAATTCATAGTAATTTTCTTCTCCCCAAATTATAAAACTGAATCTCATAAGTGAGATTTCTAACAATCAGTCTGTCAGCACTGCTGCTGTGTCAGCCAACCATATGTAGGGAATCCAGCAACAGTTCCTGGCACATTCCAAAATACTGTCAATAAATTTCTGACTTGCTTCCACCCCGACCTGACATGGGAGATGTCATTATGAATTCTGTAAAACTTTTAAATGAATAGGTAGTTTTAAAATCACAACAGAATCTATCTATATTATTTCGGCAATCTATACTTCTGGAGCTTAAGAAAGATCAAAATAGCAATATTTTGTTGTCTTTATTGCTTTTTAGAGGCCACAGCCAGAAACCTCAGGTCTAAACTGTGCATATACATTTCAGGGCTATATATTTGGCCTTCTGAGCAAATGCTGTGGGGAAGTAAAAAAAGTGGAGATGGGTGAGCATTACAGACATCGATTTTTTCAAATGAAGAATTGAAGATTTTGCAAAGACCCAGTCAGTGCCCTGAACTTTTCTGGAAAATGCTTGAGAGATGAGGCCCAGGGGAGATCATTGAAATGAGTGGTATGTGCCTTGCTCTCCAACTGGGGCCTGAGAAGACACAGAGCTGGACCCATGCGTGAGCACACACCACAGAGCTGGGCTCGCCCAGCCAGTGCTCTCCAGGGGTTGGATGGAGAAGTCAAGAAGACCTCAGTGCAGGTTCCAGCCTCATCTCCACAACATGTATAACCATGAGCAAGTTAAATTGCATACTTCAGCCTTTTTAAATCTGTAGCACTGGGAGAATAATTGTCCTCAACAAGGGGACACTGCTGTGTGAATTGAACAAGATTATCCAGGCAAAGTTTTCCATCAAGTGCTTGACAGAGCTGGAAAAGCCCTGGATAAAAGTCTGCCATCGTCAGCATTATTCCTCTCTCTGCCTAGAGCTTAGAAGGAACTAATGTCGTCTTTGGGTCTCCTCCACCTAAGTCCTTAAGGAAAGCAAGAGCTGTTTGGATGGAAGACAAGAGGCTAATGGGGCAGCAGACAATGCATCTGGGCTCACCTTGAGAGGCGGAAATCATATATTGGATAGACAGGAAGAGCCCACCAGCTGCACTGCTGGGCCTCGCGGGTGTCCTTTTGTCACTGCAGTGGAGTGGCAAGGGGTTTGCTGGAAGAGTTAGGCAAGTGGGCTACTCTCAGAGAGGCCAGCCTCTCCCCATTCCTTCCCAAGCTGCCCCTAAAAATGGGGCTACCTTGAAAAAATAGGCATTCGGAGCTGGGGTTTCAGATTGCTAAAGAGGATAGACACTTAGGAGTCAGAGAAATATTCAGGTTTAGTCCCTCTTATGGCCTAATCTACCCTTCATAGCAGTGTCTTCCAAACTACAGTGCAAAACTCAGTGGGTCTTGAAATCAGATTAGTGGTTCATGACTAAAGTAAAAAGAAAACTAGTAAAATAAAATTAAAATCTGAGGAACTAAAGAGCCTCTTGATGAAGGTGAAAGAGGAGAGTGAAAAAGCTGGCTTAAAACTCAACATTAAAAAAACTAAGATCATAACATCTGGTCCCATCACTTCATGGCAAATAGATGGGGAAACAATAGACACAGTGTCAGACATTATTTTCTTGGGCTCCAAAATCACTGCAGATGGTGACTGCAGCCATGAAATTAAAAGATGCTTGCTCATTGGAAGAAAAGCTATGACCAACCTAGACAGCATATTAAAAAGCAGAGACATTACCAACAAAGGTCCATGTAGTCAAAGCTATGGTTTTTCCAATAGTCATGTACGGATATGAGAGTTGGAGAATAATGAAGACTGAGCACCAAAGAATTGATGCTTTTGAACTGTGGTATTGGAGAAGACTCTTGAGAGTCCTTAGACTGCAAGGAGATCAAACCAGTTAATCCTAAAGGAAATCAATCCTGAATACTCATTAGAAGGACTGATGCTACAGATGAAGCTCCAATACTTTAGCCACCTGATGCAAAGAGCTGACTCATTAGAAAAGACCCTGATGCTGGGAAAGATTGAAAGCAGGAGGGGAAGCACGACAGAGGATGAAGTGGTTGGATGGCAACACCAACTCAGTGAACATGAGTTTGAGCAAGCTCTGGGAGATAGTAAAGAACAGGGAAGCCTGCCGTACTGCAGTCCATGGGGTCACAAAGAGTCGGACATGACTTAGCTACTGAACAACATCAACAGATTGCATGGAATAGGAGTATTTTTTAAGAAACTTTTTTATTAGTTAACTCTATTTTTTGGTGTATAAAATGTAATATATATACATATATATATTTGCCATGTGTCAGAGTCAGAAACTTGAGAAGCACTGTACTGGAGAAACTAGTTTATCACTGGTCTTAACTCTCTCTCCAGGTAAAATACAATTTCAAAAGGGGAATAAAGGTCTGTTAAGACCGTAACTCACTCTTGACCCAGAACTGTTAAGAAAGAAATGTCCAAGTGTGTTGAGATTGGGTGTTTAAGGTTCAAGAAAACTTGGTTGGGTGCCTGGGGGTGTGTTATAGAAAAAATCAAGAGTTGGGTACTTAGTACCCTGTCTGATTTTGGCCCTCCCAGACAGAGAATTCATACATAAATTGATTTAGGTTAACATGCATCTCTTAATTCAGAATAGATATTTACTCTTAGTTGTCTGCTTTTCTAGGATGCTTATTTTAGTTAATAAGATGAGATGACAGATCTGAAAATTAGACAACTCAGATTTTTGAGCATAGCATCATTTCTCATGGGAACAGAACGTGTTGGACAACCTTCAGATTAGTATGCTGTTTCTCACCTGGCGAGCAGCAAAGCTTCCAGGCGATCCAGGATATCGCTCTATCAGCAATGGTCGTAAGTCATTTTGCCACATTTCAGAAATACTGGTGCCTTCTGCAACTTGCCGAAGAGATGATACATTCAAAAGGGCTGGTTGGTGATAATTCTGAGAAATAAATAAACATTAACATTTACATTATTTCATAACATATTTAAGATTTATCCTGAAACATTTGTAATTGTAAAATATTTGCTTTGAACTTCAAAATAAAGGGATAGCTCTTACATTATAACACAGTAAATTAAACTGCTACTACTGCTGCTAAGTGTCAGTCGTGTCTGACTCTGTGTGACCCCATAGATGGCAGCCCACCAGGCTTCCCCATCCCTGGGATTCTTCAGGCAAGAACACTGGAGTGGTTGCCACTTCCTTCTCCCGTGACTGAAAGTGAAAAGTGAAAGTGAAGTCGCTCAGTCGTGTCCGACTCTTCGCCACCCCATGGATTGTAGCCTACCAGGCTGCTCTGTCCATGGAATTTTCCAGGCAAGAGTACTGGCGTGAGTTGCCATTGCCTTCTCTGAGTAAATTAAACTACTCAACTTTAAAATTGGCCCCTTGGATCTACAAGTTTAACTGTTCTGGCAGCTTGTTTTTAAAACAGAATTAAGATAATGCCTTGAACCTAAAAATTAATACTTAACACTTGTAGCTGTGTAACTTTTAATAATTTTGCTACAATTACTCCGTAAAACTATGATTTACAAATAACAACTGTTGCTATCCTAGTCTTAAGAAAACTCAATATTGCAAAAACTACAGCCAACAAAACAATATACTCTGTTAGCATAATTGTGCTATAAAAGCCAGTGTGATGTTATGGAATAAGTATACTCATAGGGTGAGAGGAGCTGGATTCAAAGTTTCTGCTGCCATTTATAGATTGTATGACCTTGGGCAGGTCACTTAAATTCTCATTTCCCTAAAATGCTAATAAAGGAATTTGAGCTAAATCTGCATTGTCTAATATGTTAGCCAGGAGCCACATGTGCTATTAAGCTCTCGAAATGTAGAGTCAGGTGGAAGTGTGCTTTATGTGTAATACACATATTGAATTTTGAAGACTTAGTATGAAAAAAACATGCAAAATAGCTCACTAAGAATTTTTATAGTGATTACATGTTGAAATGAAAAAATGTGATATGTTGAGTTAAATAGTGTTAAAATTAATTCAACCTATTGTCTTTTACTTTTTTAACAGAGCTACTAGAAAATTTTAAATTACATATGTGCTTCACATTATATATTTCTATTGAATAGCTCTAACCCGGATGATTGCTGCAGTTCTTTTCAGTCAGAGATTGATGATTCTACAATCCACTAAATAACACATTTTTTGTCTTCAGTTAAAATTATTTTAATATTCCATTAATGTCACACTCTTTGATACACTTATATATTAATTAAGTGAACCTTAATTTAAGCAGCTGAACAAGCATAACATTCAAATTTGTATTCTGGATACTACTTTATATATGCTGAATTTTTTTATAATTCTAGTAATGATGAATCATTCATTCATTACATGTTCATCAGGCATTCAATGACAGAATGTGTTACTCCTCCCCATAGGGAAGTGAGTCGTTGATCTGATTTCTTCTCTGAGGGGAATGATGAAGGTAACATAAATTTTTTGGAAATCAAAACAGAGCTCATGGGAGCCCTCTCTATTTTATCGCTTTTTCCAAAACCAGTATAAATTGATTATGTGCAGGTTATCACATGGGTGTTTTCACTTCATGAGAAACTGTGGAATTAGAGCATACTTATTGTCTAATTGGAAAAGGAAATCGCAACCCATTCTAGTACTCTTGCCTGAAAATCCCATGGACAGAGAAGCCTGGTAGACTACAGTCCAAGGGATCACAAAGAGTCAGACACAACTGAACGACTTCACTTTATTGTCTAATGCTTATTATACTTCACTATGTCTCAGCGGCACTCTCAGCTATTATCACACAAAGATAGGCAGCTGTGGGTCCAGGCAGTCCCCTTCAACTTGGCCTCTCAACTCAACTCCTCACCATTTACTATCTATAACTCTGGCTAGGTTACTTAACCTCATTATGACTTAACATCCTCATCTGTAAAAGGGAGGTAATAACACCTACTTCCCAGGGTAATTATAACTAAGTGAGCTAACTCATGTAAACTACCTCAGTAAACATTTGGTAAGTATTATTAGTTCTATTACCATCTGTCAGACACTGAAGAGGTATAGAATTCTGAGCTGGAAAGGTCACTTAGAGATGATTATAATCCAATCTCTTTGCTGTCAGTGGAAACTGAGTCAGAGAGACTAGCCGATTTTCCCAAGGTTGTAGGAGAGTTACAGGTAAGTTCGAGAAAGGATCGTGGTTGTGTCAATTCCCCATCCCATGTTTGTTCCACTCTGCCTCCCTGCATTATCTGTGACTTTCAGTGTACAACACTGTCTATTGATGCCGCTTCTGAACATCTTAAGGTTTGTGTTTATTTACTGATCATACATTTAAAAATATATTTCCTTGCTAAATTTGTTGCTGCAGCCTTTAAAGTCCCTGGTACCTCAGATCTAAGTCTTCCTGTTAACTCTCAAACAGCACTTTGAGAAGAAAGAGGGAGCTAAAAGATAAAACCATAGAAATGTGAGAAGCAAAAAGAAGAGAAAGGAGACAAGAAGTTGGAAAACTCACAAGGTTAATTATTACTTAACACAGACAACAAGAGCCTCTGATCTCTCCTGCTGTCCCACAAGCCCCCGGGCAGGACCACTCAGACCAACTCACCATGCAGAGGCCCCAAGAAGCCCAAGCCTCACTGCCTTGAGTCTTGAAGAATGCCAGGGAGACTGAAGCATGGTGAGTCCTTGAAGGCTTTCCGCTTCCTCTTCACCTAGCTAACTTCTGCTCATTTCAGGTTGGTGTGCAGAGGCACTGTGTGTCTATTTGTTTAATGTCTAATTTCATGCAAGATGTCAACTCCAGGAGGACAGGAACTATCTCTCTTACTTTCCATGCTCTCCCCAGAACCACACAGCCCCTGGCTCATGTGGCACACTCAATAATTATTGGATGAACTAATCAAATACGGAATCAACAAATGAACTGTCTTTCTAAAACTAACTTCATTAAGCCAGTATGTACATAATAATAAAGTAAAATGGGAAGTTTCCCGTCATATATACCAAATCAGTTGAATGAACAGAGATTATAGCGCCAGGAAAGACAAGCGGCTGCCTGCTACAGGGGGCCAGGAAGTGCTGTAGTTCAATGTTGGTAGACTTTGTTCTTTCTGAATTTCTGAGAGTCGATGCTTGTGATGTTTAGAGTTGAGAGTTGGCCTGGGAAAGTCACTGTGACAATCAAGAACTGTTGTGTCAAAGGCTGTCTGGCCAAGGACTCCTTTTCATTTACTGTTTATTACTCCATCCATTCCAGACCCTATCTGGTCACTGTGGTCCTTGATTCCATGTCCACAGTGAATGGAAATCAAGTTGATATTTAAACGGGAGATTTATATAAAGATTGCTGCCATGGCCTGCCTGCTTGCCCAACAGGGTGGAGTGTTGCTCCAGGACCCTTTGTTTTGGGCACATAAGATCCTCTGTTCAATAAATCACTGATTGTCTCTGTCACCATCTCCAGCCTCTTTCTTTGGCCTCGAAACTGGGCAACTACAAGGTTCACAAGCCTGCAAGGTGCAGCCCGACAATTCATGAGCCAAACAGGAGCCCAAGGAAACTCCCATGAGTGCCAAGATATTGGGAAATAAGGATTATGAGGAAGAAGAGAAATAAGTAAGTAAATAAGCAAATAGGCGATTTATGGAGGCTTAAAAAGAGTTCTTAAGAGATTTAAGGGAAAAAGAGGAACAAAATAATCCTCTAGCCTCACTCCCTGTTACAGATACTGTGAATGAAACATGGTTGACAAACAACACCAAACAACGCTTAGAGTGAGTGAGTGAAGTCTCTCAGTCATGTCCGACTCTTTGCGACCCCATGGACTGTAGCCTACCAGGCTCCTCTGTCCATGGGATTTTCCAGGCAATAGTACTGGAGTGGATTGCCTGGATAAGTAAAGGGTAAGCTCATTAGACAAGCCTATCCGTGCTCCTGATTACGGAAACTTACCTGTGTTGATCCTCAGTCTCCTGGGCTCACCCATTAAATGAACATACTTCGGTAAAGAGCCCTCCCCCTCCCTGCCTCTCTGGGAGTAAAGATGCCTCTGTGAAATCACAGAGATTAAAAGCTAGAGAAGGGGAAATAGTCATAATCGGTTAATTGCCTAAGCCTTTCTATTCATTAAAGCCCTGAATGGAGAACCATTTGATTTTTCCAATCTAAACAGCATTTGTTTGATTTTTATGGAGGCTGAGTCTCAGAACTCGGTAAATATAAAAATCTATGTGCAGCTGAGAGGAAGCAGTAAGAGAAGAAACCTGGAAACAAAGTGCAAATTGGGCATGAGGACAGTAAATGAATGAGGTAAAACTGTGTTAAGCTCATTGCTAAATGTCAACCCCAAACCACTCTAGGTTTATTTCAGTAAAAAGGCACATAGACAATTTTCCATTGGTATGGGCATTCTCAGAGGAATGAGTCTCTATTACAGCCCCTGCCTTGTCTTTCCATCCAGGCAGAAAGGACAATAAGTCTGCTTTGGGTGACAAGAATCTCTCAGCTGCAACTCAGACCTGTGAACCAGGTCTCCAGCATCTCCTCTGGACTAATCACACGGTGCCGGCCAAAGAGGGTTTTAATTACATAATTTGCAGAACTGGCCCGGCTTGCAGATGGATTTGAGGTCCCACACCATTGAATGAAAGGGAGAACATTACAGAAGCACAGCCAAATCAATTCTAGTCTCCATCCAATATGAGCATCTCCCAGACAGCGTTCAGNTCTGGACTAATCACACGGTGCCGGCCAAAGAGGGTTTTAATTACATAATTTGCAGAACTGGCCCGGCTTGCAGATGGATTTGAGGTCCCACACCATTGAATGAAAGAGAGAACATTACAGAAGCACAGCCAAATCAATTCTAGTCTCCATCCAATATGAGCATCTCCCAGACAGCGTTCAGATTAACACCGATGTCTACTCCAAATTCAACCTATTTACAGAACTCCTTCTGGGTCAGATTCCACTGATATGACAAATGAAGTTGTAGAACAGTTGAGAAGTGAATATGATTAAGTCCTCTCTTCTTTAATGCTAACAGCCCTCTATCTAAAAGCAAAGCAGTGCAGGTTTTAAAAACAATAATTTAGGGCCAAATCCCAGATCCTCACTTGCTAGCTATGACTAGGAAAAGCTCCCATATCTGCATAATGGATGTCATAGTACTTACCGGCCAGATACGAGAAGCTCAAAAACAGCACATTTTCTTTCTCCTTCTACCACCAACATGCAGACTACCACTGGCCCCCTGCCCCTGCCAATGGAGTCTCCATTGCTGCTTTATGATTCACAGGAATCATGATGGGCAGAGGGATAGACAGCCAAGAATTTTAGAACCACAGAGGAGGGGAACCTAATGGGGTTTTAGAATATATGTGTCTCCAGCAGCGGAAAAATGTGAAATGCTGGTGAGAGCAGTAATTCTCCTCCAGAACAATCCTAGAGGAGGACTCCTAGGTGAAGCCAACTCTCCTGTACAAGGTTCCTCCATCCTTCATATGACTTAAAGTTTTCTTTTTTACTTTTGTTAATAACAAAGGGAAAATCTATCAGGTAAAATACATCGGGTCCCAGCTTTATGATTAAGAAAGTTTGGAAACCACCTAAACATCCAATAAAAAAGGCATGGTTGAGTTAAGGAAAAACAAGGACTCTTCAGTTCGCCGCTGTAATGGTGGTCAAGGTTCCTCATCTATAAACTGGGGATGAATATATCCTTCTCACTACAAGGGCACTGCAAGGTTCAAGTCAGATGCTTATATATAGAAGCCTGATACCCAGATGCCAATGCCCCTAAATATATACCAGTGAGCCCACCTGTGAATCAAATAACTTATAATACGACTTCTATGGACAAATTGTTTACAGGTTTCAAACAAATCACAGTCTTCTAAACACAACCATAAACTAGGGTTGAGCTGTTTTTACATATTAGATCCCACTGGAAAAGACGCGCCTTTATTTCAAAGCAAAGAAAATGGATTTCAAAATCAATACTTCCTTTACCACACCTCACCTTTCGGCAGACCAGTGTGCCAAGGGCACACCCCACATGATTAAAATAGCTAAATATCACGCAGAGCAGGAAGGCATGAACTTTAGTGTGGATTAATTCATTTCCCAGGCTACAAATTGTACTCAACACCTGGTAGATCTTATTAAAGCCTTAGAGAGTAAGGAGGTGGGAGACCAGAAATCAGGCATTGTGGTGGCTGACTTTGTCATTTGCATTATTTGCTTGCACCTCTTGAAAGGGAACAAATAGAACAGCGATTAGAAGCTTCTTAAATATAAAAGAGATTCGGGCTTTAAAAGACACTTCTCAAAAGCTAGAGTCTCATTAGTTTAAAACACTGAAAGAATCCAGCATCTTCTCAACACCCACAAATACCTTCTGCCTGTAAATGATCCCTCAGATCAGCTCCTTCTGTCCCCACCTCACTTATTTCCATCCATTTCCACGGATCATAAAGACACATTTGGTGTGGCTCCACATTCTGGTAGTTAATACCCCTTCCCAATTTCTGGTAGGAAGGAGAAGATGGAAGTCTGTAACCCTATGTTTGTCAATGGACATTCAGTTCACTTCAGTTCAGTTCAGTCGCTCAGTCATGTCCGACTCTTTGCGACCCCATNATACATAGTAATTTCTGTTTTCGGAGAAGGCAATGGCACCCCACTCCAGTACTCTTGCCTCGAAAATCCCATGGACGGAAGAGCATGGTAGGCTGCAGTCCATGGGGTCGCTCAGAGTCAGACATAACTGAGTGACTTCACTTTCACTTTTCACTTTCATTCAAGGGAGAAGGAAATGGCAACCCACTCCAGTGTTCTTGCCTGGAGAATCCCAGGGACAGGGGAGCCTGGTGGGCTGCCGTCTCAGTGGTCGCACAGAGTTGGACAAGACTGAAAGGACTTATTAGCAGCAGCAACAGTTTCTGTTTTGTTATATTCATTCATTCATTTTTTGGTTCCACATAAAAGCGATAACATATCATGTTTGCCTTTCTCTGTCTGGCTTATTTCACTAAGCATAATACACTCCAGTTTCATCCACGTTGCTGTAAATGGCAAAATTTCATTCTTTTTGTGACTAAGTAATACTCCATTGTATATATACAACAATCTTCTTTATCCATTCATCTACTGGTGGACACTTAGTTTACTTCCATATCTTGGCAACTGTAAATAATGCTGCTCAAATTAGTATTTTCATTTTCTCCAGGAGTGGAGCTGCTGGATCATGTGGTGGTTCTATTTTTATATTTTTGTGTGTGAAACCTCCCTTCCCACCAACAATGTATAAGGGATCCCTTTTTCCCACATCCTCAGCAACATTGGTAATTCATAGACTTTTAAATAATTTTATTTATTTATGTATTTATTTTTGGCTGTGCTGGGTCTTTGTTGCTGCACAGACTTTTCTCTAGTTGCAGCTGATGGGGCCTACTCTCTAGTGGTAGTGAGCAGGCTCCTCATTGCAGTGGATTCTCTTGTTGCAGAGCACAGTCTCTAGGGCACATTGGTTTCTGTAGTAGCAGCTCCCGGGCTGTAGAGCACAGGCTCAACAGTGTGGCACAGGGGCTTAGTCGCTCCACGGCATGTGGGATCTTCCTGGATCAGGGATAGGGATTGAATCCATGTCTCCTGCCTTGGCAGGCAGATTCCTTACCACTGAGCCACCAGGAAAGTCCTGTAGTTTATAGACTTTTTGATGATAGCCTTTCTGACAGGTATGAGGTGATATATCATTGCAGTTTTGATTTGCATTTCTCTGTGAAGTAATACTCAAAATTCTGCAAGCCAGGCTTCAGCAGTACGTGAACCATGAACTTCCAGATGTTCAAGCTGGTTTTAGAAAAGGCAGAGGAACCAGAGATCAAATTGCCAACATCCGCTGGATCATCAAAAAAGCAAGAGAGTTCCAGAAAAACATCTATTTCTGTTTTATTGACTATGCCAAAGCCTTTGACTGTGTGGACCGCAAAAAACCGTAGAAAATTCTGAAAGAGATGGGAATCTGTCTCTTATACACATCTCTCCTATATATATCTCTTTATTTTTGCTTAAATAGGATGAAGGTATGATGTTTGCCTTATTTACATATTTGAAATATTAGCAAAGTATTTTGAGTGTTTTAGTCATTCTGAGGCAGTGCAGACATAAAAAATCCTTTCAACTCTACTGTTTATATATACTCCATTGTTCAGACTGTAATAAATTAGATGAACTCATTCACCTTCAATTTTAATGTTTTAAAAAGCATTTCCACAAAGCTCATAATCAGCATAAGGCTGATATACTTAAATTTCCCTTTAAGAAGAACTTAAATTATTCAGCATATAATTTTAGTAAAACTAATCCCCTTCTGTCACTGGCCAAATCTTTGTCTTTCATAGTTGTTGCTCAGAAAATCATATATATCTATTATGGGGAACACTAAAGTTCGAATCTAGAAATCTATAAGAAAGCAAAAGAGACTGAATAACTACCTTTCGTAATATATTTGTTTAATCCTCTAAGAAAATCCTTCTAATAGTTCAGGGTTAAATATCTATTAAAATTAGGAAGAAGCAATGTTGCAATTTGAGAAAGTGTACTGGGAGGAAATTTCATAAGAAAAGGAAGTGGCCATAGCAAAATTGTGCATCTTCATTCTCCTCTGAGTCAAACCGTCCCCTTCTTTATTTCTTTTAATATTTATTTTAATAAAGTATAGTTGATTTACAATGTTGCATTAATTTCTGCTGTACAGCAAAGTGATTCTGTTATGCGTATATATTTTATTTTTCATTATGTTTTATCACAGGATATTGAATATAGTTCCCTGTGCTATGCGATAGGATCTTGTTGTTTATCCATTCTGTATATAACAGTTTACATCTGCAAATCCCAAACTTCCAATCCATTCCTCCCTGCAAAATTATCCCCTCCTTTCAGTTCTATTCTTAGAATAGAGAAAATGAACCCAAATCAGAAAACAAGCTAATGGCTCAGACAGAAAATACAGGACATTTAAGACCATGCCATATATACATAGGATACAGTACAAATTATTATTCAAGATTTTTAGAGACTGAAAATATAGGGTAAATATAGCAGCTAGACAATAGCCAGATTATACAGATCTCTGTGTTATTTCATGTTTATCTTTAAGTTATGCGGCTTTACGTAATACTCTTGTTTTATAGTATAGTACAGGGAGGCCTGGCATGCCACTGTCCATGGGGTCTCAAAGTTTCAGACACGACTTGGCAACTGAACACACACACACATACACATATACACACATCTTTAGCATAGGCTTTTACATGTAAAATACTTTGATAATATAATCCTTAGAAGAGTGAAGGCCCTGGCAGCATACCAAGTTCTCAATAAAATACTGAATATATGAAAACAAATACCTTATGATTATTCAAAGTAGTGTCTGCCAAAATAAGAAGAAATATGTGACTCATCATAGTACATAAAAGTACAGCTTAGACAACAACACAGGCAATGTTCTTCCCTTGCCCCTGCTACCTTTTTTAATTATTGTTCTCTTTCCCTTCACTTCTATTTTTAATATAATTAACACCACTAGTTCTCAAATTTCAGTTCCATATTAATGCCTGTCCATGAATATAATTATTCCATGAATACATATTATTTGTCTGTTACAAAATGAGAAAATTAAGAAAAAGTGTTTTATTAATAAAATAACTGTATTGCATTAAAAAGCTTTATTTATTCTTATACTCTGCCTTCATATTTGATGTTACATATTTTTAATTAACATAATAATTGCTAAAGATTCCTGAGTTTGTTTTATATTGTCATGTTCTATTGTTAATTGTGGCAAAAAACACATAACATAAAACTAACCATCAACCATTTAAAGAGTATAGTTCAGAGGCATTAAATACGTTCACATTGTTGCACAACCATCACCTCATCCACCTCCAGAAATATTTCCATCTAGGAAAGCTGAAATACTAAACCCTTAAACAATAATTCCCTGTTCTCCCTCTTTCTAGCCCTTGGCAATCACCATTCCACTTTCTATCTCTCTGACTCTAACTACTCTAAGTAACTCATGTAAGCAGGATGTCTTTTTGTGACAGGCTTATTTCACTTAGAATGATGTCCTCAAGGTTCATGTTGCAGCACGTATCAGAATTTCCTTCATTTTTAAGATTGACAAACATTCCATTGCATATACCATATTTTACTTATCCATTCATTCACTTGGGTGCCTTATGCCTGTTATGAACCTGAGTCTCTTTGAGAAACGGCATTTTATTTTAAAAATTGAAGTATAGTTGATTTACAATATTAGTTTCAGATGTATAACAGCGATTCAATATTTAAGATTATGCTCATTTTAAAGTTATAAAATATCAGCTATATTCCCTGTGCTATACAATACATCCTTATAAGTTTATTTATTTTATACATAGTAATTTCTGTTTTCGGAGAAGGCAATGGCACCCCACTCCAGTACTCTTGCCTCGAAAATCCCATGGACGGAAGAGCATGGTAGGCTGCAGTCCATGGGGTCGCTCAGAGTCAGACATAACTGAGTGACTTCACTTTCACTTTTCACTTTCATTCAAGGGAGAAGGAAATGGCAACCCACTCCAGTGTTCTTGCCTGGAGAATCCCAGGGACAGGGGAGCCTGGTGGGCTGCCGTCTCAGTGGTCGCACAGAGTTGGACAAGACTGAAAGGACTTATTAGCAGCAGCAACAGTTTCTGTTTTGTTATATTCATTCATTCATTTTTTGGTTCCACATAAAAGCGATAACATATCATGTTTGCCTTTCTCTGTCTGGCTTATTTCACTAAGCATAATACACTCCAGTTTCATCCACGTTGCTGTAAATGGCAAAATTTCATTCTTTTTGTGACTAAGTAATACTCCATTGTATATATACAACAATCTTCTTTATCCATTCATCTACTGGTGGACACTTAGTTTACTTCCATATCTTGGCAACTGTAAATAATGCTGCTCAAATTAGTATTTTCATTTTCTCCAGGAGTGGAGCTGCTGGATCATGTGGTGGTTCTATTTTTATATTTTTGTGTGTGAAACCTCCCTTCCCACCAACAATGTATAAGGGATCCCTTTTTCCCAAATCCTCAGCAACATTGGTAATTCATAGACTTTTAAATAATTTTATTTATTTATGTATTTATTTTTGGCTGTGCTGGGTCTTTGTTGCTGCACAGACTTTTCTCTAGTTGCAGCTGATGGGGCCTACTCTCTAGTGGTAGTGAGCAGGCTCCTCATTGCAGTGGATTCTCTTGTTGCAGAGCACAGTCTCTAGGGCACATTGGTTTCTGTAGTAGCAGCTCCCGGGCTGTAGAGCACAGGCTCAACAGTGTGGCACAGGGGCTTAGTCGCTCCACGGCATGTGGGATCTTCCTGGATCAGGGATAGGGATTGAATCCATGTCTCCTGCCTTGGCAGGCAGATTCCTTACCACTGAGCCACCAGGAAAGTCCTGTAGTTTATAGACTTTTTGATGATAGCCTTTCTGACAGGTATGAGGTGATATATCATTGCAGTTTTGATTTGCATTTCTCTGTGAAGTAATACTCAAAATTCTGCAAGCCAGGCTTCAGCAGTACGTGAACCATGAACTTCCAGATGTTCAAGCTGGTTTTAGAAAAGGCAGAGGAACCAGAGATCAAATTGCCAACATCCGCTGGATCATCAAAAAAGCAAGAGAGTTCCAGAAAAACATCTATTTCTGTTTTATTGACTATGCCAAAGCCTTTGACTGTGTGGACCGCAAAAAACCGTAGAAAATTCTGAAAGAGATGGGAATACCAGACCACCTGACCTGCCTCTTGAGAAACCTATATGAAGGTCAGGAAGAAACAGTTAGAACTGGACATGGAACCATGTCTGGAATACTAAGACTTGTGCAAGGCACCCTGCAAGGAACACAGGAAATTAGGTGTGGCCCTGATCTCAAGGAGCTTACAGTTTAGTGAGAGAGACAGCTGTGCATAAAGTGTCTATGCACAGGAGCTATGAAAGGAACATGTTTGAAATCACAAATATAGAGAACAGATTGGTATTTGCCAAAGGGAAAGGGGTTGGGGAAGGGATGAAGTGGGAGGTTGGGGTTAGCAGATGTAAGTTTTTACGTATAAACAACAAAGTCCTATTGTATTATAGCATAGAGAACTATAATCATTATTCTATGATAAATTCTAATGGAAAATAACATTAAAAAAGAATGTATATATTTGTATAACTGAATCACTTTACTGTATATCAGTAATTAACACAACATTGTAAATCATGTATACTTCAATTTAAAAAGTAAATATGAAGGAAACATGTTTGGAGCACAAAAAAAGGAATGGCTATTCCCATCTGACCCGAAGTGGATAGGAAAGGCGGCATAAAGGAGAGTGAACTGAATGAGTCTTGAAATTGCTTGACAGGTAGAAGAAGGGGAGACAGGTATTAGCTGAGCAAAAACACACTGGGGAACTGCCAGTAGTCCACCACTGCTTAAGGTGCTAGGTATGTGAAGAATGAGGAGTATCAATAAGAGAAAACAGGAGGGGGTACCTTAATGTATGCCACGCTAAAAAAAACTGCACAATAAAGACATCGGTTAGCTATTGCAGAATTTAGAATCCCAGGGACGGGGAAGCCTGGTGGGCTGCCGTCTACGGGGTCACACAGAGTCGGACACGACTGATGCAACTTAGCAGCAGCAGCAGCAGGCTAAGGAAATCATATAGTCAATTCTGCAGCTTAGAACCATCTATCTGATAGCAGAGTGGATAGTGGATTAAAGAAGAGAAAATTCAAGCAGGGAAATCTCTTACATGGTCATTTCAGTTGATCACATGAGAGCTAATGAAGGCCCAAACTGAGACAGCAGTTGTGTAAAAGAAGAAAGGGCATACAACATAGAAATGTGAAGGCATGAAATTGATGGTATTTGGTCACCAACTGGATTTGGAGATCAGGGAAAAGGAGTTTAGGTGCCCAAGAAGTTTCTGTCTTGGATGACAAAACAGATGTTAGTACTATATACTAGGAATGGAAATATAGACAGAGGAAAGGTGAGTTCATTTAGGGACACTCTGAGCTTGTGATCTCTCTGCGGAATACTCAGGGAGTTACAGAAAGAGATCAAGGCAAGAGACACAGCTTTGTAGACAGAGGGTGAAGTCATATGCAGCAGACATAGCAGGTGCCCTGCCAAGCATTCCTCCACATTCATCATTCTGGGCTTGCCCATCCAAGGACTGGCAACAGCAAGAGCCTGTGACTCTACTGGGAGTGGGTCGGTATGCTGGTCACCTCTGAAGTGGGAAGTGACTACTAACAGGTATGAGGTTTCCTTTTCAGGGTGATGAAAATATTCTGAAATTACTGTGATGTTGTGTAAGTTTGTGAAAATACTAAAACCAGTTCAGTTCAGTTGCTCAGTCGTGTCCAACTCTTTGTGACCCCATGAACCACAGCACGCCAGGCCTCCCTGTCCATCACCAACTCCCAGATTCCACCCAAACTCATGTCCATTTAGTTGGTGATGCCATCCAGCCATCTCATTCTCTGTCATCTTCTTCTCCTGCTGCCCTCAATCTCTCCTAACATCAGGGTCTTTTCCAATGAGTCAGCTCTTTGCATGAGGTGGCCAAAGCATTGGAGTTTCAGCTTCAACATCAGTCCTTCCAATGAACACCCAGGACTGATCTCCTTTAGGATGGACTGGTTGGATCTCCTTGCAGTCCAAGGGACACTCAAGAGTCTTCTCCANCTTGGACTGCAAGGAGATCCAACCAGTCCATCCTAAAGGAAATCAGTCCTGGGTGTTCACTGGAAGGACTGATGTTGAAGCTGAAACTCCAATATTTTGGACATCTGATGCAAAGAGCTGACTCATTTGCAAAGACCCTGATGCTGGGGAAAATTGAAGGCAGAAGAGGAAGGGGACAGCAGAGGATGAGATGGTTAGATGGTATCACCGACTCAATGGACATGAGTTTGGGTAAACTCTTGGAGTTGGTGATGGACAGAGAGGTCTCGTGTGCTGCAGTTCACGGGGTCGCAAAGAGTCAGACACCACTGAGCGACTGAACTAACTGATACCTCACACAAAAATTCAACATTTTCACTGAAATGAAACACCGATCTACCTTTTCCATTCTAAATTATTTCCTTATGATATTAGCTTCAGGAAAAGTTTCATATACGAAGTTTGGCTAGAATGAAAATATTTCTGATATTACAGCCAATGCACATCACTATTCAAATACAGAAGGTTCTTTGTTTAAAAGGATAACTGGAATCAGATACATGATGTAAGTGTATACTTTATCCTTCAGCTAACCAAATCATCATGTTCATTTCAATGAAGAGCAATATTTATTTATAAATACTGTATTAGCTAGTAACCAAAAAATGATTACTTTGTGTCAAAAATTACTATAATGTAGCTAATGAAAATGGCTCCATCAAAATGCTTTTGTCCAATAATCATCTCTAACCTTACTCCATATTCCCAACTTCACCCCAACTACAAGGAATGCCCACTATATTCATTAGTTAATATTTGCATTTTAAAAGCTGATCTATATTACTTGTTAAATCTGATTGCTTGAATTAAGAGTTAAGATTTCAGTCCTACCCACTAAGTCTCTAATATAAAGGAAGGTAAAGAGGTTTGCAATAATAAAAACAAAATGTGAATACATGACACTTAAAGGTCTAGGTGTGCATCCTGTCTGGTAAAGCAATAAATTAAGTCAATGTGTTTATAAAATCATAAAATATTATGACTATACACATGACAAAATTTAGCCTTTTATATATTTTTGGTTGAATATATATTTGTGATTTAGTAAGTAAATTTATTACATCAGGCTGAACCAATGAATGAAATAGTTTTGAAATAGTTTGAATTGCAATGAAATTCAAACTTTTGGTATTCCACACATTGTGAAAATACCAAGCAAAGAAAACTATAATTAGTAAAGTTTGTAATTTGAGCACAAATAGTAAAATATTTTTTTAATGCTTTAATTTTTGCCATGTTTTAATTTATTACCTTGGTTTGTTTGGAGCAAGTTGTCGACTTGGCCGTCGAATAGACTGGTTTTGTTGTATTTTCATTGATGTTCTAGGAGACGACCGTGCAAAAGGGTCTGGAGCTGGAGGCTTTTTAGGTATCTTTTTCACTAACCGACTAACCCACTTTTGCTGCTCTTCTGTAGAATTTGCTAATAACAATAGATTCTTTGCCGATGAAATATCATAATACACTATAAAGAAATATATGAGAAAATTTAATGTTTCAAATGATCTGAACATAAGTAATATTAATTGAGCAAGTGATTTATTATTTACCTTTGCAAGGCGCTATAATTTCCTCCTTTTTGTCCATGTGATCTTTATGACATTTAATATGACAGCGACGGCACTCTAAAGCAGGAGGGGGTTTAAACATGTGCCACAATGGCTTCATACACGCCTCACAGTTGGTTGGGAAATGATAGAGAGTAGGAATAAATTCATGTCCCTTGTGGCAAATATAATTTGATTTTTCTCCCACTGGCTCCACTGGAAATTCTTGTTCCTTCTTACTTTCTCCTTCGTTGGCATACAGAATCTACAAACACCAGAAAGAAAAATGAGTATCTTCAAACGTTAGCCATTTTAATGTAGCAATAATTTTTAGAGTATAAATAAAATTAGTCTAAACTATTCAATGAGACAAAAATGCATTAGTTGTTCAAATGGTGGTAGGCTGCAATCAAGAGCTCAGATGAGTAAAGTCATTAGCCAGTCACTGTGGTTCACATCTTGAAAGAATCAATGCTGTTCAAATGATGCCTCCTAATTTTCTCTATGTTATCTTCCTATGTTTCAGCAAATTTTTCACAATAGGCTAGCCAAAGATAAATCTTCACTTGATTAGTGTTAGAAAGCTTTTCTTGGAGGGAATTTTGAAAACAATCACGTGAAGAGATGAATTGTGGCTCTATAATTCTCAAAAACAGGCCACTCAGTGATAGCTGCAAATACAGTTTTAATTGAAAAGATTTGTATTTGGAGAATTGAGGAAAAAAGGAAAAGAGGAAAGGATGTATAAGATATTCCAAACAAACTTGCTAAGTACCCAGAAAATAAGCTGCCAGCTTCCCTACAGTACACCAAGCACTATAGCTTTTACCAGAAGGGATTCATGGCTGCTGTGACAAATTTAAAAATGGAAGAAAAAAAGGGAAGAATTTGGCTTCACCTTAAATTGTAAGTAAAAGGATTCTTGGGTGCATAATTTAACTTCACAAGCAACTTTTTAAACCAAAACAGAACACTCATGCTCAAAAAATGTTGTAGCCCACTGGGATCCCAAAGCTGGTACTATGTGATGACTGAGAGGGGTGGGATGGGGAGTGAGATTCAAGAGGGAGGGGACATATGTATACCTATGGTTGATTCACATTGATGTATGGCAGAAATCATCACAATAAATAATTATTCTCCAATTAAAAATAAAAATTTTAAAACAAAGTCATAACCAACCTTGAACAAAAGGAGAGCAAAGGCTAGAAACATGATATAAATACACTACAGACTACAGACTTTAACAAGTAAGATGAAGAGAAGAATTTAAGATGTATCCAACAAGATAAGCATGAAAGTCACAAATGAACAAATCACCTTTAAATGGGACAAAAACTGAAGAAAGACAATCTGAAAAAGGCCCAAGAATAAAGAAATTCATTATGTCATGTCATGCTGAGAATGTATAAAGGTGAAAAGAACAAAACAAAATAAACAAATCACAAAATAAAACCATTTACCTGGAATATCCTTGGAATTTCTTTAGCATCTGCTCTATATACATCTGTCTGTGTAACTGGTCGGACATGAAATAACTTGCTATAAAAAATTTTTAATAAAAGAGTAAAGTATTACCAAAGGATCAGATTATATCAGTTTTCTTATACGCATGTCAGAAATTAAAACTGACTACTCTGTGGGAAATGGCGAAGACAGGGAAGCCTGGTATGCTGCAGCTCATGGGGTTGCAAAGAGCTGGACACGAATGAGCAACTGAACAACTCTGATTCTTATTAGAACGTTATAGCTCTATAAATTCAATCACTCCTTGAGATTTTGAGAAATTTTCAATAAGTCAGAAATTTTCTCATTAGTTTCAGAAAACAACATATTGAAGACTCGTGAAATTTTAAGAGACATTTTATGCCAAACTTTCATCTGTATGAAGCAAATGTAAGAAAATCTAACAACAGTATAATAGCACTTATACTATATGAGTATATACATGTACTATATGACTAATAAATTACACTAACTTGACAAAAGGTCATACTACTAATATTCTCATGGTTGGTTGGCATCACTGACTCAACGGACATGAGCGTGAGCCAACTCTAGGAGATGGTGAAGGACAGGAAAGCCTAGTGTGCTGCAGTTCATGGGAGTCACAAAAAGTCAGACATGACTTAGCGACTGAACAACAATAACAAACATTCCAATAAAAATACTTACTCTATATCTAAAACCATGTAAGGATTAGATTGTTCTTTATCTTGTTCACTGTCATAGAAAAGGATCTTCTTACTGCTTACAATCACATACTATTAAAAAGGAGGAAAGGAATTAAACAATGATTAAAGTTAATATGTATCTTACTTGTTTTTCTTTGAAAAGAAATTCTGTATTAGCAATAAAAATCATATAAAATATATGCTAAATACCTAAAAAGCTATCTTAATGTATCCTTTAAAAAAGTTTTCCTTAAAATAAGAACAGATCTGTTTGTATACATTTTAAGTAACCAAATTCCAGGGCGGGGCAGGGTAGATGGCACAGATAAATTCAACTAATTTTGGACTGATTTGGCTCTAAGACCCAAAAGTGTAAGCAGCTTTATTGCTATGGTTTGAATGGTTATATTCTCCCAAAGTTATATGTTAATGAATTTACGTCATAACCCAATGTGATGATATTAGTAAGTGGGGTCTTGGGAAGGTGATTAGGTCATGACACTAGAGACCTCGTGAAGGGGATTAGTGCCCTTATAAAGGGGATTCCAGGGGGAATTCCAGGAAGGCAAATTCCTACCCCTTACACCATGAGGATAGAGCAAGAAGTCTGCAACCTGGGAAAAGACCTTTACCAGAACCCAGTCATGCTGGCAGACTCCTTATCTTGGACTTCTAGCTCCCAGAACCATGAGAAATAAATGTTTGTTGTTCATAAGCTACTCCTTCCGTGGTATTTTGTTACAGCAGCCCTAAAGCTAAGACACTTACGAATATGAACATAATATCAATAATCATAGTAAACAAAGGAAAAGAAATATCTGGGAATTTCTGTCGTATCTAGAGTTGTCTTCCTGGAAACAGCAAAGGCACCAAAGTCAATACAGCCTTCTATTTTCCTAACACCAAAATCTGTTTTATTATTAACAACATGTTAATGATGAAAAGTTTCTTTTTTTTAAATAAAGATATATAAAATTAATTATTTCAAATCACAAAGTACAAACAAGTTTTATGTGTCTAAAAGTTCCGGTTATCTATATCTTACAATGACAAAAGTGAAATGGTTATAGCTAAACCAAGAGTAAAACAGAAGACGTTGATTCAAATGTATCAAGATACTGATTCAAAAGTATTCAAGGTATTGACTCAAAATCAAGTATTGATTCAAAAGTATCAATTACCTTTTTAACCCAACCAAATTTCTTAGTGTTGTTTCGCACAGGCAATGAAAGCCATCCTTCTAGTCTTGATTCTATAAGCACAAGATATGAGTGTAAGTACAACAAATCTCTTAAGAAAATGAGGAACTTAAAAAATTTTAATATAAAAGTCACAAGCAAATATGCCCTTCAGAATTTATACATCATCTAACATATAATAATAATGTATGATCAGTATAAGCAAGTTATACAACGCAAAACGAAATCCAGGTTATATCACATTGGAAATATATATCCTGTAGTTTATAATGTCAAATGCCCCATTAATTAAATTCATGCATTTGCAAAGTTCCTCAGAAAAGTTGCAAAAATGAAAAGCAGCTGTCTCTTCTCATTGGTACACCTGTATCAGAATCCTCTATTTTTCCTTTGGAAGAAGGCCTAACTACAGAAATAGTACACAACTTTGAAGACAAAATATTTTCTGTGAGTAATTAAATGTTCAGACAAAATGAACTGTTAGAATGATTTTAAATAAAATGAAGACTGTATAAATTACAGATCAAATCTGGCTAATAAGTAGCAGTAAGCCAAAAGATTCCTAAATTCTAAAATAGTAAAATCTGTAAAATTCTAGTTCAGCTAAGAAAACCCTGCATCCTTAGCATCTGTTCTAATGGTATCTGATCAGTTTATTTTAGTGAAATAATTACATGAAGTAAGCATTTTTGGAGATTATGCTAATAATAAAAGTAGCTATCACCTACTTTGTGTCTATACTGTGCTAGACACCTTACATAAATTTTCTTCAACTCTCAGAACAATCCCACAGAAGGTCACACAGGGACACATTTCTGATCCAGTGCTTACACTCGCTCCCCGCCTCTCTCACATTAATAACCTTCCAGACCCCACGAACAGAAATGCTGTCATTAAAAATAGCTATATACTCGAATGTCTGGACATGGCCCTATGCCAATTTAAGGGATTAATCAGATGATCTCTAATAAGATGGGTAAGACTGAAATAATTTTATTGCTAAGATCTGAAACAACTTCAATATAATCACTTATGATTTATAGTGATATAGACCTGGAAAGTGTGATGACAATGTAAACAAATATAGCAAATTTACTTTGAATTCAACTAATAGATTAAATTTTATTTTATATCCAACTGTTTATGCACTAATTTCCTTTGGTGTTTAAATGTTTTTTGAACTTACACTAACTTTGTATTAAACATAACAATTTTGGGGGTTTTCCAACTGGTTTCTTCATTTAAACTATAATTCCTTTCAGGACAAGGATCAGGTCAAATCGTCTTGTTTTTTTTAAGGCCAAGTACAATGTTGGCTGGTCTTCCTGGTGGCTCAGAAGGTAAAGGATCTCCCTGCAATGCAGGAGATCCAGGTTTGATTGCTCAGCGGGGAAGATCCCCTGGAGAAGGGAAGGGAAACTCACTCCAATATTCTTGCCTGGGGAATCCCATGAAACGAGCCTGGAGGGCTACAGTCCATGGGGTCAAAAAGGGTCTGACACAACTAACCAATTAACACTTATCACTTTCACAATGTGGACTAAGTAAGCACTCAAGGGAAAGCTACAAATACCCTTCTAAAACGGTCTACACTTGCTTTTTCTGTACCATCATTCTTGATATGAAACTTCAGAAAGAATTTCTTCTTGGTTAAAAATGGAAGAAACAGACAGTGAAGCCGTATGTTCTTAAATGATATAAAGCACTACTCCATTTCTTATAAACTGACAAAATAAATTTTATCAGCAATGCGATGTGAAATTCCTTAAAAAACAAAATCTTTGTTCATGCAGCAATTTCTTTTTAACTGAGACTTGTTAATGGAGCAACTTGTTAGTGAATATTAGTTATTATTACAAAAACTTTCAAAAGGACTAAAATTATGGGTAGTGGGAAAAAAACCCCAGAGATCAAAGATTTTCAGGATGTCACCTGTACCATTAGGTTCCGATGAAATAGGTAAGTAAGCAACAGATTCTTCTTCTGAGTCAGAATCAGAGTCAAGAAGCATATGAGAACTGGAAGGCTTAGTGGCAATATTGAGAGAAGTGGAGGAACGTTGGTAGGTGAATGACATGGATTCCATAGTGTGTGACTGAGTGATATGAACTAAACACCCAACATAAAAGGAAGTAAGAATGCAGAAAGAAGAAAAAATAAAAATGAAAGCTTAAAAGGAGAGCTATGAATAATATAGAGTCAATTTCAATAACTAAGTATGCGAAATTTACACTTGCATTTTTTAATAAAAAGTTTTGTAGAAAATCAATAAATAAAATAATTTAAACTGTCATCTAAACCCCTACTCTAAGGAGTAAGTATTCCCTTAAAGAAATAACAAATATCTTTCCTCAAGAGTAAAGTCAGTTACAAGATTTAAAACCATCAACTGATTTATATTTAAGACAAAAGTAAACATAAGGGCTGAACGAATCTATACCTGGAAACCCATCATCAGCTTCAGTATCCCCTGGTCCACTGCCTATACTGGAACTATCCAAACCAATGTGCAAGGCCTGGAGCTGGGAGCGCAGCTGCTCAATGTCACTGTCCTTACTGTCCAATGTCATCTGTAGTTCAATTCGAATCTGACTCTCTTCAGCTATTTGCTACAAGAAATTGAATTACATTAAATTAATTGAATGTCATACATCTCATAATTTTGCTTCCTAGTTCAGTAATATGGCAGTCTCTCCTTATCCAAGGTTTCACTTTCTGTGTTTTCAATTATCCAAGGTCAACTGCAGTCAGAAAATATTAAATGGAAAATTTCAGAAATAAGCAGTCTCTAAGTTTTGAATCATGTGCTGTTCTAAGTAGCATGATGAACTCTCGCATTGCTTGGTTCTACTTGCCCAGGATATTAATCATCCCTTTGTCCAGTTTATTCACACTGTATATGCTACCCCACTCCTTACAGTACAGGAAAATATACAGTAGGTATAGAGTTCAGTAGTATCTGTGGCTTCAGGCATTCACTGGGGATCCTAAAACATAGTCCTCTTGCATAAGGGGAGACTACTGTTACTGTAATTATTAATAGAAATGTTCCATAACCTACAAAATACATGCAGATATGAAAATAATTCTACTTCTTAAAAAGAAGTCTTCAAAATGTATTCTTACAGCCTGCATTTCATTCAGTTCTTTCTGATATTTGATCATTTGTTGGGTCAGTTTTTCGCGTTCAGATTTAAGTTCCATATGTAGCTTTCTATTCTCCTTTTCTTTTCTCCGCACATCTGTGTCATTACCACGCTTAACAGGTTCCTTTCGATTCATGATCTCAGCCAACTTGTTCACAGCCTTAAAAACATAAAAATAAGGATGCAAATAAGTAAATAAATTATGTTGATAATTTCTTGGTAACTCACCAATAGCACATTACAAAATCTTCCCTACACACAGGGCCACAAAGAAACACCTTTTATACTAAAAAAAAAAAAAACAAAAAAAAAACACCTTCATCATTATTCATCATCCTTTTCCAACCAACACTCTCATGTATTCTGAGAACTATAATTTAAAATGTTTATAGGTTCATTCTAATGTCATTTTCTACCACTTGGGAGGCAGATCCTCTTTTATTCCAGAAAAGACTTTTGCACTGGCATCGCACTGATAAAATACACGTCCAACCACAGAGCAGTGTCTTGGACCCACCAGGACTCATGTTGTATATACAATCTGAGAGCTGAGAAAAGGGTAGTTAATAATCACGATGCCTTTTCAGAGTGACCCTTTTTCAGGCTGTCAGCAAATGGTCCTTCTCTACAATTTCTTGAGGGCAGAAAAATTTACCAGATTACAATAAAAAAATTAGGAGGGATTATGATTCCATATGGAAAAATTAAGAGAAATTTAATAAACATTGAATTCAACAATGTTAATCAAATCTAGGTTCTCTCAATGTGGTAAAAAACTGGATAATCCTGACTGTTCACAAATATTGGTACCATCAATGACTGCTACAGCCAATCTGCAATGTTAGAAGTAAAATACAAGAAAGATAAACTAAGAAAAATTTCAAAATCATATTTAGAGCTTATTATATACACACTTGAGTTTTGAGTGTCCTCTCTGTTAACAGCTGCTTCTCAAATTGTGCTTTAATAGCTGCTGCACTTATTTCTTCATCTTTCAATCTTGATAGTTCTAAAACAGAAAAATGTAAAAATTATATTAATAGTTTAGCAACTGGTAAACATTAGGCGTACTGAAAATAAACTTTATTCTTTGTTAATACATACGCTCTTGGGCTTCTTTCAATTTGTTATTTAATTCTTCTTTCTCATTTGCAAGATTGGCAACATCACTAGTTAGTGTCCTATTAGTTTCTTCAAGCTAAGAAATGAAAATGGAAAAAAAAATTATGTCTTAATTTATAAAATTTTAAATTATAAAGCAGTAATTCAAAATTAAAATATCCTAGAATGTTGCTAAAACTCTTGTTTTTCTAAGTACATCTATTTCTACAGTTCTTGCCTTTGTCCTACCTTATCAAACTTCAAAATTGATGAAAATTTACGAAACGTAACACACCTGTCTCTTATACACATCTTTGTAAAGTCAAATTAAAAAAATAATAGNCTAAAACTCTTGTTTTTCTAAGTACATCTATTTCTACAGTTCTTGCCTTTGTCCTACCTTATCAAACTTCAAAATTGATGAAAATTTACGAAACGTAACACACTTCTTGTGTACCCCAGGAAGCCAAAAATTTGCCCCCTTTCAAAAATCTTTAGTAGTATTTTAAATGGAAGTAACATTTAGTAAAGTTAAAAAAAAAAAAGCAAATGCTATAACAAAGCTCTGCATTCCAGCATGCAGAACAAATAAAATTTAAAACTATAGTTCATAAAACATCGTTTTAAAACAGAAAATACAATTTTACTAAAGAAGTTGACATTTGGTATTCTTGCCAAAGCCTATTCTTCTTCCTTCCTGAAGGAAATTTTATTGTGAATTGTGTTCATCCTTCGCATCCATGATCGTACACTTTCATTACACCCATGTGAAACAATATAATGCAGTTTGATGTGATTTTAAACTGTCCGTAAGTAGCATGATGCTGTATTTATTTTTTTGTAATTGCTTTCACTCATTAAGAATGAAATTGTTGATATATATAATTAATTTTAACTGATGTAGTAGTTCTATCTTCTACCACATTTCATTTATCGATTTACTCATCTATTAATATATTTGAATTTTTGCTATTACAAACATTTATGCTGCTAGGAGTAGTGTGTCTGAATTTCTCTAGCACATTTATCTTATTATGAACTTTGTTTGGATTATATGAATATTTAAAATTTACTGGAACTTGCAATATTATTTCCTATACTGTAGTATGCTATATTCAGAGAAGGCGATGGCACCCCACTCCAGTACTCTTGCCTGGAAAATCCCATGGACGGAGGAGCCTGGTAGGCTGCAGTCCATGGGGTCGCGACGAGTCAGACACAACTGAGTGACTTCACTTTCACTTTTCACTTTCATGCATTGGAGAAGGAAAGGGCAACCCACTGCAGTATTCTTGCCTGGAGAATCCCAGGGATGGGGGAGCCTGGTGGGCTGCCGTCTATGGGGTAGCATACAGTCGGACATGACTGAAGCAATTTAGCAATAGCAGCAGCAGCAGCAGTATGCTATATTAAATTTATACTCTGGATATTAGTAAGAAAAACATCGTTTTCCACACATCCTTCAAACATTTCAAAGCAGTCAGACACTGTNTAGCATACAGTCGGACATGACTGAAGCAATTTAGCAATAGCAGCAGCAGCAGCAGTATGCTATATTAAATTTATACTCTGGATATTAGTAAGAAAAACATCGTTTTCCACACATCCTTCAAACATTTCAAAGCAGTCAGACACTGTGTTTTCGCCAACATGATGGCTATGAAATGGTGATACAAAATTATTTTAGCTAGCCTTCTCCTAAATAATAGTGAAGTTAAACATTTGCTCATATTTTTAGGTTTTCTCTTTTCGCCAATTTTTCCATTGGATTATTTACCTTTTTCTTAGTCAATAGTAGGAGTTCCACTTATAGTCTAGATAGTAATCACTTGTTTAATAAATACAAGTATTTTTCCCAGCCGCTTATTTATTTTCTGTTACAAGTATAATTTTAAGTTTCATTCTAATATTTAAAAAATTTTATTTTACATATTTAGGTTCTTAAGATAGCTAGAATTTACTGTTATATAGCGTGTGTCTGCAATGCAGGAGAGCTGGGTTCGATCCCTGGGTTGGGTAGATCCCCTGGAGAAGGAAATGGCAGCCCACTCCAGTATTCCTGCCTGGAAAATCCCATGGACAGCGGAGCCTGGTAGGTTACCGTCCATGGGGTCGCAAAGAGTCGGACACGACTGAGTGACTTCACTTTCACGGTAAATGATAATAAGAATCTAATTTTATTCCTTTCCACATAAAAACATAGTCATTTCAAAGCCATAAATCTGTGTCCTCTCCCACTGATTTGAGCGTTGCCACTGACGTCATATGCCAAGTTCTCCTATGTGCATCAGTTTCTGGTCTCCCTACTCACTTTCACTGAACAGGATTAAATACCCCTGTTCTAATGCCATGCTTTAAAATTACTGTAACATTTTTCATAGATCTGAACAATTGATAAGGCTAACTCAACTACTTGATATTTTACTTCTATCTGAAATTTTTATTACAATTATTTTCAACCTACATATGGCTATCTTCATGATTAAACTAATCTTCATGATTAATTTCAAATTCTTTTAGACTACAATTGGTTTAACAAGAAAAAAAAGACTTAAACTGTTTTGTACTTTTGGTGTTTTAACTTTAGTCCTCAACTCTGAATTTACCAATAGGTGAAGATATTGGAAGTTGTGTTTTAGGGGGCCTTCTCTCTGCCAAACAACATTGAGAGGCTGATGGTTCACTAGCTCAAATATCTTGTAGCCAAAACATACAATTTTTCATTTAGATTTATGTTACTTTCCTAATATTTCTAAAGCTAGGTTTATAACAATTTAATTATAGCCAGAAATGAACCTAGGACATTACTTACAGACGCAATAGTAGCATCTTTTTCGGTGAGTTCCTGTTTGTGCCGAGCCATCATCTCTTTGATCTCTAGCTCTTTCATGATCTTCTCTTTTTCCAAATCAGAATACTGTTCCTCAGCAATTGAACGAGCCAGTTGCTCAGAATCTGCTTTGGTTAAGGTAATCTCTAGTTGAGCAGCCAAGGAGTCCCTATATTTAAGAAAAATAAAATTTTAACGTTCAATTTTTTATTACAAAGCTGAGGTTTTTCTCTAATTAACTTCATCAGATCAGTCAGTTCAGTTCAGTCGCTCAGTTGTGTCCTACTCTTTTAGACCCCATGGAATGTAGCACGCCAGGCCTCCCTGTCCATCACCAACTCCTGAAGCTTACACAAACTCAAGTCCATCGAGCTGGTGATGCCATCCAGCCATTGCATCCTCTGTCATCCCGCTCTACTCCTGCCTTCAATCTTTTCTAACATCAGGGTCTTAACCAGAGAGTCAATTCTTCACACCAGCTGGCCAAAGAATTGGAGCTACAGCTTCAGCATCTGTCTTTGCAATGAATATTCAGGACTGATTTCCTTGAGGATTGACTGCTTGGATCTCCGTGCAGTCCAAGGGACCCTCAAGAGTCTCCTACAACACCACAGTTCAAAAGCCTCACTTCTGCGCTCAGCTTTCTTTATAGTCCAACTCTCACATCCATACATGACTAGTGGAAAACCCATTGCCTTGACTAGATGGACCTCTGTTGGCAAAGTAATGCCTCTGCTTTTTAATATGCTGTCTAGGTTGGCCATAGCTTTCCTTCCAAGGAGTAAGTGTTTTTAAATTTCATGGCTGCAATCACCATCTGCAGTGATTCTGGAGCTCCAAACAATAAAGTCTGTCACTGTTTCAATTTCTTTCCCATCTATTTGCCATGAAGTGATGGGACCTGATACCATGATCTTAGTTTTCTGAATGTTGAGCTTTAAGCCAACTTTTTCNTCTTTTAATTTCATGGCTGCACTCACCACCTGCAGTGATTTTGGAGCCCAGAAAAATAAAGTCTGACTCTGTTTCCACTGTTTCCCCATCTATTTGCCATGAAGTGATGGGACCAGATACCATGATCTTAGTTTTCTGAATGTTGAGCTTTAAGCCAACTTTTTCACTCTCCTCTTTCACTTTCATCAAGAGGCTCTTTAGTTCTTCTTCACTTTCTGCCATAAGGGTGGTGTCATCTGCATATCTGAGGTTATTAACATTTCTCCCGGCAATCTTGATTCCAGCTTGTGCTTCATCCAGCCCAGTTTTTCTCATGATGTACTCTGCATATAAGATAAATAAGCAGGGTGACAATATACAGCCTTGACATACTCCTTTTCCTATTTGGAACCAGTCTGTTGTTCCACATCTAGTTCTAACTGTTGCTTCCTAACCTGCATACAGATTTCTCAGGAGGCAAGTCAGGTGGTCTGGTATTTCCATCTCTTTCAGAATTTTCCACAGTTTATTGTGATCCACACAGTCAAAAGCTTTGGCATAGTCAATAAAGCAGAAATAGATGTTTGTACAAATTTAAAAGGGGAAACTTAGAGTTTGTGAATTATATCTCAAGTTTTTCAATGTGAGAAAAAAATTCTACGGCTCAGCTTACCTGAACTATTTATTCCAAAATGTGCCCCATACTTTCGTACCTATAGCTTTTTCTCCTGTTGTTTCCTCCCAGAATCTTTTTTTCTCCCATTCCTCTCCCCCATATTTTCAAATGCTTTTCTTTCTTCCAAGCTCAGCTAAAACCCGTTTTTTCTATGCATTTAGACCTCCCTAGGCAGGTGGTATGCTTTGTACTTCTCTGACATTTTATTTTGCCTTCTACTTATTTATTTCACTCTCTCTCCATTTAATAGATTTTCACATATCTTACTTTATAAACTTTAGGTTCTTGAGAACAACAGTTGTTTCATCTATAAATCCTATCAAATGCCTTGTTTATAGTAGTCTTTCAAAAATGTTTAGTAAATCAATATATCAAGGATTGTAAAGTTTCAAGGGGAATCTAAGGGAAAAAAGAAAAATAAACTAAATTAATAACAACTAATTTTCAGCTAAACTCTACATCACCAAATAAGTGACTATGATACAATATACAGTCTAAGTTTACATAGTCACAATTCTTTCTGCAAAGATTTGAGATTTTGAAATTTGAGGTGTCATGATCAGAGTACAACTTATAATAAGTTCAGGTCTTTGTAGTCTAACTATATTAAAAATAAAACCAATAAGCATAAAACTGTTCAGTGATTTTTATCCTGCACTGGAACACATGAAGCTACTAGTGTAGAAAATGTTGCAGTGATGGTTTCTGAGTCCTCTATCAGTTGAGGATCTGTGCAGTAGGATTTTCCTTTGATGAAGTGAAAAGGAATTTACTCTATAGCCATAGGGATTTCTGTTCTTTTTAAACTTTTTGTTATTAAATTTCCCTCCACAGACTCAAGCTCAGCAAATTTTCTTTCCCTGTGCTGCCTGAAAAGGAGGAGATATGGAGATGTAAAAACTCTAACTGTTCAACATGAATAATAATAGCTATTATTTATTGAGCATTCACCATGTGAATGTTTTTAAGGTCTTTTCTATGTGCTAGCGCTACTGCAAACCAAGTTAACAGATGATGAGACTTGAAGCATACAAAGGTTAATTTGCCCATGGTCACACAGGTTGATAAACGGTAGGCTCATAATGCACCCTCGGGCATCCTTAATGCCCATTACAGGTTTAGTGCATTAGATGGTTTTTTTTTTTTTTCCATTTAATTCTCACAAAAATTCTATAGGGTGAGTAATTATCTCCCCTTATTTAGTAGGTAAAGAAACAGATTCTTGGTGAGATTAAGTAGCATACACTTGCTAAATGGCAGAGCCTAGGTTGGACTCTGTCTTCAAAGTCCTACTCCAACCCTTACCTTCCAGTTGGCTCTTCAGGGAGGGCGAGGGAAGTTCCCAGGTTGTGAGTGAGGGAGTCTGCATCTCTAACTTCACTGCTTTGCTCAATGCTGGTATGAAATGAAGTATAATACTGGCTCTCTACCTCAGTCACTAGCACCTTTATTCTTTCTCAACTGGCATTTTAAATACATCATAGCCGATTTTTCAGTATTTCAAACAGAGGTTTTAAATTAATACTTAAGGTGAGGTGAAGTCACTCAGTTGTGTCCGACTCTTTGCAACCCCATGGACTGTAATCTACCAGGCTTCTCCGTCCATGGGATTCTCCAGGCAAGAATACTGGAGTGGATTGCCATTTCCTTCTCCAAGGGATCTTCCCAACCCAGGGATCAAACCTGGGTCTCCTGCATTGGAGGCAGACGCTTTAACCTCTGAGCCACCAATTAATACTTAACTAGAATGAAATCCAGAAGCACATTGGTACATTACCTCCTCTTTCTTGGGGGAATATATATTTGCAAGCACAAAGATAAGCGGGAATTATTGTGGATGAACCAGATAATTTGTTTTTTCTTGCAAATTACCTGATACTAATTTTTAAGGACACCATATGAAATCCTAGGTAGAACGTGGGCAGTAACCTCTCCCTTTAGTTATCAGATTTTTCTAATTCTCCTTCTAGTTGAACTTTCCTCACCACACCTCTCTTTTATTATACACAATGTTATAAATATATATGCATATATATGTTTGTATACATATATACTTGTGAATATATTTATATCTCCATATATATTGATAACATAATATATAATCAGATAGTAAATTATATAAAGCTACATATAAGTGCAAGTAAAGAAAAAGGAAGTGTTATATGGAATAAATACAGAAAGCTATAAAAAATAAGGATGAATGTGCCTGGCCCAGAGCTGGTATTTAGTAAATGATAGATATTATTAGTAGGCTTTATATCCAGACAGAAGACCGTGGTCTTCTTGAAGTTCATTAAGGGGAAATGTGGATACGGAGAGCCCAGGGGGATCTGATATCTACTCATTTGTGATTGTGAGTCGCTCAGTCATGCCCAACTCTTTGTGACTCCATGGACAGTAGCCTGCACCAAGCTCCTCCGTCCATGGGATTTTCAACGCAAAAGTACTGGAGTGGGTTGCCATACTCAGTCTACAATAAAATGTGGTAAGTAACTCGAGAATTATCCATCAAGGCTATCAGAGCACAGAACAATTATTTAGAGCCTACAAATCAGAGAAGACAGTTTGAAGGTGTAACAGTTCATGCTAGTCTAGAAGAAGACCAACTAAAATCTCCAGATACGGAGGATCTGAATTAGAGTAGAGGACATTTTGAAGAATGTTTCAAGAGCATTGGTGCTGAAAAAGAAATAGACCCTGAAGCATTTTTTCCCATACCTATTTTACTAACTCTGTATTGGCACCTAAATGCTTTCTAAATTTTTCACTTGTTTTAAAGTCATGGAAAAAGACATAAAAATAAAATAATTTTGCAGTAATCACGTTATATAAATTAAAACAAGCTCAAGTGTTGTTGTTGTTTTTTTTAAGTAACTATTTCTTCCAGTGGGGCCTTAACAAATCATGTTTTTCTGCATTTTGTATTCCGAATCAGGATGCTCTGCTACCTTAAGTCACAGCAGTGTCGACTCTCTTTGCTTCTATTAGGTAACATATGTGAATCGTTATGTTGTTAACCATTAAGGCGGAGTGGGGTGTATGTGGAATAAATCTAGGACAACATTTGCATCTACAGTCACAGAAGACAAAGACTAAACTAGTTTTCAAAAAACACCAGCAGGAAGAAAAATCTTTTTCCATCTTAGTCTGATTATATTTTCTCTCAAGTATAAAAATCTCACATTTACTTAATATACCTAATCTTTATTCCTTCAGTCCTCTTGGAATAGGAATGGAACATCTTGAGAAAATTGTAGTTCATGTCAAGCAAAAACATTACAGGTCCAGATAGTCTTAAATGTATTGTTGAAAGATTCAACTAGAATGGAGGAGATGATTTTATTTTTAAAAAGAGAAGTAAAAAAGTGGAAATGAAATGAAGATATACATACATATATCAATATATGTATGTATATATACACACATGCATGTGTGCTAATCGTGTCTGACCCTGTGACCCCATAGATTGTAGCCAGCCAGGCTCCTCTGTCCATGGAATTTTCTAGGAAAAAACACTGGAGCAGGGTTGCTATTTCCAACTCTGGGGCATCTTCCCCACTCAGGGATGAAACCCACGTCTCCTGCATGGCAGGCAGATTCTGTACCACCTAGCCACCTGAGAAACCCCATACACACACACACACACACACACACACACACACACGCATTTGCACCTCTATAAAATAGCAACTTGCTTCATTTAGAAAAGTTACTTCTAGAAAGAGTAACTTCTGTCTTTTTAAGAACCACCAGTGAAAAGTCACTAGTAAGAAGGGACTGGGTGTAAACAGGTCCAGTGAGCTCCTGGGAGTCTTGCTGAGAGAGGATATTTGGAGTTTGACTAAATCGGCAGTTGGGAAGTGAAGGGAAGAAAAAGGCAAAGTTAGGTAAGAGCCTAGGTATGTTTTTAATTTTAAACATAACCTTGAGTGGGTTTACTTTCAATTTTAATGCAAAAGAATAGCAGCATGCTACACATAAAATATAATTAGATTGAATGAGATATTACTGAATGTGAGACATGTAGTATCTTTGTATTCCCCAAAATATTTCAGAAATGTCTTTTAAAAATATAGCTTCAGAGTAGACCAGAGTTATACACAATTTTACTTGCCTCATCTTTAATATAAATTATTTTTAAATTCCCATTCAACTTTAAAGCCAGGGACATCCACTAAGATTGATGACTTGGAATAAAAAGTAGGGACTCACTTAGCTTTTTTTCTTCCTAATCCCAAAAGACTGTCCTCGACCTCTGCACTGGATGGATGAATTACTGACTGAAACCCATCCGCTTCTTTCAATATATTTTACTTAAGGACTCTGGGGATGAAATTTGGACCTCAGGAGGACTAGGTCTCTCTGGGACTATGTGTGTCAGTTGTTCAGGATTTTCTCTCACGCAAAACATGTCTAGTTTGACACCTAGGGTATTTTCCCTCTAGATCTCCTTCCACCCGCGTCTCTCCTCACCTGGCATTGTGACCCTTGTCAATGCCACGTGGAAACCCAGGTTCCATGATTCTTGACTTCACTTTGCTCTGATGATAGGGGACACACTCAAGTTTAAAGATGGAAGAGTAGGATACACGAAACATACTGAAGACAGACCCGGTCTATTCTGCTTTAGGTGAAGGGCTCTGGATGCATCTGCCTAGGTGTGGACACCCCTGGGATGCAGCGCCAAATGGCCACCTGGAGGCTAAGCACCGGGGAGGGAAACAGGAGGAGCAGTGAGAAGATACCTCAGTGTGGAAACTGTTCTCTACTGTAGACCCCTAGCAAGTTCCGGCCTTGTCACCACCTCCTGCCCCCTTGCCACCGTTATCAACATCAGAGCGGAGGACAAAAAAGAAAAAGGCAGTTCTGTAGCAATAATGGGTATCAAGTACAGTGCGTAACTGGAATATGTACACGGTCGCGCCCCGCTCCCCAGCGCTCATGGAGATGCCAGGATCTCGGAGGGCGCAGAACGAGCCCGAAAGCACCCGGAGCTCCTGTTGCTCCCGCGCGGGGTCAAGCCAGGGAGCCACAGCCCCACGCGGCCACCAGGGCTTCGAGCTCGCGGGGAGACTACAGCTCCCGGCAGGCCCCGCGCCGGCCGCGCGCCCCCGCCTCTCGCGCGCCCCGGCCCCCCGCCCTCGGGCCTCAGGACGGGACGGGGCGGAGGGAGGGAGGGAAGAAGGGGCGCCTGTGGCGGGCGGGATTCTGCGAGGCGCGTGAAGCCTCGCTGGCTCCTGGTCCAGCACCCAGACGCTGGCAGGCTTGGAGTTTCTCACGACCGGCCGAGCCAGGCTCTGTAAGTAGTCGCCTCGGGGAGCGCGGAACAGACACCGAAAAAGTTAGCGCCGCCGCGGCCGCTTTGTTCTCCCGGCCCGTCGGGTGAGGCGGCGTCGGCGGCGGCCGCCCCTCCCCCACCCGTCCGCACGCGGCGGCGGCGACGGGGGCGGCGGGACTCGGACCCCGCGCCGGGCTGGGCGGCGGCCGCCGGGGCTGGGCGGGAAGTTGGCGGAGCGCGCGGCGGGAGGAGCGGGCGGTGGGCGCCCCGGCTAGCGGGGCCGCCGGCGCGGCCGCCAGATGGGGCCAAGTTCCGGCGAGGGCGCCGACGCCAACTTGGAGTCACGGTACGCCTGCGACCACCGCGCCCGGCCCCTCGGTCTCCATCTCTTACCGGATCTCCCTCCCCAACTACTCCCGACGCCAGACGGGCGGCACTCACGCTGCCGAATTTGGGATGAGCCTTTCCCTTTTCTTTACACGGCTTTTCTTTGCAGCCGTCTCAAAGGGGTGAGTCGCTGCTGCTTAGGAACGTAAGCCCCCACCCCAGTTTCCGGACTCTTGTTTAGTTTTGCAAGTTGCCGCGTTGTTCCGAGTCAGTCTCACCCCCGGGAGGTTTTTCTTTAGATGAAACACTGAGGAGAGCGTCTGCTTCTTTGAGCAGTAAAATAACCACAGACTATTCGATTGCTTGTTGGAGATTTTATTTGAAGTCATCGCAGTCAGAAGCAGAGGCCTTGCCGTGTGCAGCAGGCAAGAATATAAATCGAGCGAAGGCATGTGTGAGAGCTGCACACTTTTCCATACACAGATTGATGGCTTGGACGTAACTGTCTCTTCAACCACACCCATCCCCACAGGAAATAAGACTATCAGTGTCATCTTTGATTAGGAAGGATAAGTTACACCCTGAACTTGGTTCAACACAGCCTTAATGAGCTGTGGAGGCAAATGAAAACTTTTAAAAGACCGTAATTTGTACTCTAGAAACGGTTATCATATTACACTTATACTGTTTCTACTTTGTACCTACCGCTTCACTTCTTCAAGTTTCAGCGGCTGTGATTTTGCTTAGATCAAGTTTACTTACCAATTTGAAAGCAGCGAAGGTGGCGTATATCTTTGGATTCGTTGCCCCGACCGAGGTCTAGGCCAGGTTTACTTAATAGAGGAACCCGCTTCTCCTTCCTGTTAGCATCGGGATTCAGAGCAAGCATGGACATTTCAGCCAAAAAGAAGTTACAAGTTTTAATAAAAGTATGTGAAACATGTCACAGAAGCCTTCGTGTTAGGTTTTGCTTCAGTAGGTCATTGTAGATGGTGGTTGGCCTGATCAGAGGAACTTGAATATTTGACAAGCTAGTTTTCCATCCTAAGTGAAGAATGTTGACTTGTTTATTATCTTGAGATGAGTCGCAGTGAGTCTCTTAAATATACAAATTTTATAAGCTTTCAGTTTCATGAGGTGACCTGTTTAGAATAGAAATATCTCTTAGTAGGTCGTGTTTCATCTAAAAACTGCCATATCCCCAAAAAAGCTTAATACATCAAGTTTTCGGACATGAAAATTTTAAGTTATGTAAGAATTGGAAAAATCTCCTACAGGAGAAAAGAGAATAAACGGCCATTTAAATTCGATAAAAATATTACCATATTGAAGTTTATTGCTCATTTTAAAAAGAAACTACTTTTACAGAACTTGATATTGGGAAATTATCAGCTAATACAGTTTTAAATTTGATGTAATAATAATCATGCTTGTGATAATCTGTGCAGATAGTACTTTTAGTCTCTCTCTCTCTGATTATGTAATTCAAATTGAACTTGTATGTGAGCCTCTTTGGAGCAGTTGTCTCATTAATGAAAAAACTTGAGATAATGTTCTGGAGATGTTTTAATTTTAATTTCAGTGTAGAAAAAAGTTTTCTCCACTTCTGTGGTCAGTTTATAGTGACCATACGTATGAAATAGCTCACTGGCTGTTAGCTAGTCAGATTTCTCAGATACCACTGATGCAGAGAGAGGTGATGTAGATACATCAAGCCCGACAAAAATTTGTAGACTGTAAGTTTGTAAACTTAATAGCAGACGAACTTTTCACTGCCTGAGAGAGCGGACTTGGTGTTCTCACTCTTTGTTCTCTCTGACAGTGGGAAAGACAGATGCAAATACCCATGGTTTAGATGAGCAGAATTTTACCAGCAACAATTTAGTTAATGAACTGAGCTCTTAGGAGGAATAGTATTTATATGAATCTAAGGTAATAGTTACATTTTTGAAAATAAATAGATGTAGGAATTGCTAGAAACCATGATTTTTAAAAAAACTAACAAAGTTATTTGGATTTTTTATACACTATAAAAGCAACATCAGTGTTATTAAGCAAAATCTAGCCTGTATCAAGGTAGAACATGAATACTGACTTCAGGGCACCTGTAAAGTATTGCATTGAAAAAGGCCACATGCTCTTTTACATATTAAAAGAATACAGTACTTATCAACAGAAGAAAAAAAAATTATCTGCATTCGTTAGCATTCTTAGCACACAAAACTATATTAAACCAGGAAAACCTGTTACTAGTAGAGAGTCATGGTAAATATTATGCTATTCTGAATAGAGAAAGTGTTTTACCTCTTCACTGTTACCTTTACTGAGTACAAGAGCACATTGGCTACACTGAATGATGAGCTTCCCTTTTGAAGTATTTACTAGCTGGATTTGTTTTGTCTTTCTGGAATCCTCTTTGCTTCTCTCTCTGTTTCCCTGACTCCCACTTATCCTTTAGGTTTTAGCTTCCTTAAAGGTGCCTTGCCTGTGACCCCAGTTGAAATTAGATCCTCTTAGGATACTCTGTCATATCACCTTTCATAATTTGTAATTGCTTTGCTATTAATATGAATATTTGTTTAATGTGTGTGTCCCATATCACACAGCAAGCTCCAGGGAGAGCAGTAGCCATGTGTGTTTTGGTCACTGCTGTACAACCCTAGAGTTTCTCGTAACAGTCTAGCAAATGATAAAGTACAGTATTAGTCGCTCAGTCACGTCTGTGACATTATGGACCAGGCTCCTCTGTCCATGGAATTCTCCAGGCAAGAATGCTGGAGTGGGTTGCCATTTCCTACTCCAGGGGATTCTCCCAACCCATGGATCGAACCCAGGTCTCCTACATTGCAGGCAGATTCTTTACTATCTGATCCATCACATTTGAGTGAAAATGCTGCTTTTGAAATTCTTATTTTTAGAGACTTTGCTAAGAAATGAGATAATATAAATGTAGGGAAGGATTGAGAGAGAGCTCTAGGGCAAGTTGGACTCAAGATTCCTTTAGTATGCCACTGTTTTACTCCATTCAGCAATAGTGACAGATTATACGCTCATTTGAATAAAATATATGACAGATAATTCCCCAAAAGAGTATTTGAGATGTTTCAAATAAAAATGCTTGCCAACTCATAGCTATTAGGAGCAAACATATCTAATTGATTTATAAATTAGCAAAATGTACTATTGTTTGATTTGTGATTGAAGCATAAAGACAAAATAAATTGGAAGTATTTGTTTTTTTAATATTTAGTCTTAATATTTTAATGCTATATCTCAGATCAAATCAAGGTTCATAAAACAGGGAGAGGGAAAACAGATGGAATGAGTGGGCAAAAGCTAAGACAGCTCACTTAGTTTTTTCTATTTATATTCATGCTGAAACTTTAACAAATACTTTAATATCAAAGTAAGACATAGTTTACCAGTAGTTATTGATATTACTGATCATTGTAATTATAAGACAGGTACTGTTATTTAGCTAACATTAGCAGCTATTATTTGGAAATTTAGTGGGAAGACAGCCATCAAAAATAAATTATTATTATTGAACACAGCAGTATCTTGTAATTTAAAGTATTTAACCTGCATGCAGTATTATTATTCATAGATATTTTGCTAATGTTTTTATGAAGTTTGTTCAGCTTTTTGAAACTACTCAAGTCATGTATGATGAGAAAACATGTTCCCCAGTGTTGGAGGTGACATGAAATAGTGTAAAGAACATGGTCTTTGGAGTCAGAGGAACTTTGATGTGACTTGTAGTTCCATCACTTACTAGCTGTGTAGTCATGGGCAAGCAACTATTCTGAAACTCTGGCTCCTTTTCTGTAAAACAGTTAACCAGCTCCCCTGCGGTCATAGCAAGTGTTTAATAAAGTATATCTTAATTGCAAAGGTTAGTGTAAAGTGGGAGCTTAATTATTAATTCTTTACTCTTAATTACTATGAAAATTGCTGAAACTTACTGAGCACTTGTGATAAGCCAGCAGTGTATTGTGCATATAGTAGCGCATATAGTAGCAGTGCATATAGTAGTCCTCAGTAACACCCTGGAAGGTAAGTAAACAGTGCTCTTGTCTTCATTTTATTTCTGCCCTCTGCAGTGATACTGAATAAACCAATTATTCTGTGAATTCCTTAATCTTATGTTTGCTCTGTGTCTACAAGTTGTCCATCAACACAACTTCTTGGGTGTGTGGTATAACTAGGGATTAACACTTCATAAGTGAATATTTTGTCACCAAGAGCAAGAAATAAATAAATCATCCATTTAAAAATAGGAGAAAAAACAGTTATTCTCATCAAATTTTTTATTCGTTTTTGTTATACATAATTTGTCACATGACATTGTCTTCACCTTAATCTGGATATATACTCTGTTGTTTTTGAAAATCAATACAGCCTTTAAAAAAGTTAACCGTGGTAATGTAACCTGATTAGCAGCCGTTATACTGATTGATGCTGATGTGTTCTCAGTGTCCTGGGGATTTGGGTTTATGTTAGTTCTTTTAGTCGCCCATATTATTAATAGCAACTGCTGTTAAACTCTTGGGTTGATAACTCCTGTAATGAACAGTTTCTAAGTCAGCATTTCTCCATTTCAGTATTGCACATTTAACTTTTGAAATGCAGAGCTTTACACTTGTCATTGTTATAGTTCACTTGAATTTTAGTTTATTTCTCTCAGACTCTACAATCTGAGGATTTTATAAGGATGTTTTCCATTCTTTATAATCTTACAAATAATCAAAAAATAATATAGGGTCAAGGCCAGAATTCCAAGGCACTCTCCTAAGCGTTTCTTTAAGTTGATTAAGAGCAGCAAACTACACTAACATCCAACTTATACTTAAGCAACTTATTTACAAAAATAGCATGGAATAGCATCTTGAATATTGTTTCAGCCAGAATACACTTAATTTTTTTTTCTGGCTTTGCTAATTGTGTGATCTTGGGCAAGTACTTTAGTATCTAGGCCAGTTTTCTCAACTATAAAGTGAATTGTTGGGAGGATTAAATGAGGAAACATATGGAATGCTTAGAACAGCGTCTGGCAGAAAGAACTCAATTACTGTGAGTTATTTTCTCCTTCTAAAAAGGCTAATAATCACATTTTTCAAAAATGTAAATATAGTTGATTTGGCATTATTCTGTTTGAATTCAATCTCACCTCTAGTGATCATAATATGCTTTTCTAAGTATTCAGAAACCATTTGCTTTCATAATCTGTTCTCACATGAGACTAAAGGTTAATATGAAGGTTATATTCTGTAGTTTCTGAAATTGCTTCCCTCCTCCTCTAGCCCACAAAACTTGAAACAGCTCTGCTCCATCTCCAGTCCATGATTATTTCGCTCCAAGTTCTTTCTCCAGGAGGGTGAGTCAGAACTGTGATTGCGCTTACTGATTTGCAATATGGAGTAGATTGTATCTGGACCTGAGGACTTGCACTCTCAAAGATCTTTTAGTCTCTCTTATTCACCAGGCTCAAGTTTCAGTTCTCAGTGCTCTTTTACAGTTTTAGTTTAAAAACTGAGAGAAGGTAAGCAAAGCACAAGTTGAGCAATTCTGCCTTTTCTCTGTGTTCTTTCAACCCTAACAACATCCTCACTGAGCAGTGACTCTCTCAGTTCCTTGTTCTCTTTGAGAAATAGTATGTTATTGCGGAGCTACCCCTGGTTCGGAAAGTATGAAACTTGCCTATCTAGTAGGTCCTAATTCCTACTCCACCTCTTAATAACCATGTGATGCTGGGCAGGTTATTTTATCTGCTAGTTCTTCAGTTTTCTCAACGGCAAAAATAATAAAGTAGTATTTGCGTTGTCAAGTTCGAAAGAGATATCATGAGATAAAGTGTATAAGCGTTTATAAGATGTTAAGTGCTCTACAATGTAAGATGAGTTACAAATTGTTTATCTGAATGTAGTTCTAAAAGGTTTTGTTATCTTTAGGCACTTTTTTCTTAAGCCTTAGTTTTCCTGAACTTTCTCATTCCTAATACTATATCTGTATGTTTTTGATCTTATGTTATCTTCATCCTAATTTATTTAGTCCTGTTAACCACTGTCCAGAGAGCCATTCTGCAGCTGCTTGGAGTGCTTCACTCTTTGTTGTTATTAGGATTGTTTACAGGTATGTGATGGAGCCTAAATGGAAATATCCGTTTGTTTTTGAGCCATTTCACTTAGCCATAAGGTCACGCTTTTAGTTTTTGAACTGTCTTTATGAAAAACTGTGATAAATATAACCGTGCTTAGTGTTCTTTTTACTTTTAGAAATTTTTTTGTGAAAAGATCACTTTTTCCGATCTTCTTGTCCTAATTATGTCTTTTACACTTATTTGTGTGCCGTATAACTGTGTTTAGTATATGGTTTTTTAGTTTTCTGTCTAGATTTAAACTTTTAATACAAAAAAGAATACTCTTGTCTACATTAGAGCAGTATTATATATCTTTTGTATGACTGAGTGGTACTTATGTTATTTCTATGACAATATCAGTTTTACTTTTCTTTTTTGTCCCTTCTATTTTTCTGTTTTTGTCATAACTCAGTTGTGTATTTATGGAATAAAGTATTTTGACCTTCCTTAAGTTTCAAGAGGAATGTCAGGGATGTGTTTTGTTTCTGTTTTGTTTTTTGAGCAGGAGAGTGTCCCTGAAATTATGGGCTGTGATAACTAGGCCCCAATAAAATGGCTACCCATTAAAATTTGGTGAATTATAAATATACAGCCAAAACTTATTTAAAGAAAGCATAAGGATTCTTGCAATTTAAAAATAATGTTAAGTGAATATAAAATACTAAAACTTTTTAAAAAATTTCTTCCAGGCTACCTACATTTCAGAAAGCATCAACCTTTCTCAGTGGACCCGTTCATCAAGTGGAATATACCTGTTCTATTTTTAAAAGCTTTGTGCTTTTGGAAAAATTGACTCCTTCAAAACGAAAATGAGGACATGTGAGAAGGTGATTTAAGGTGTGGACATTTGAGAAAGTGTCACGTTAGATCAATGAACCAAAGGATATGAACTGAATAGATTAATCCTAAACACTTTTTAATTTTTAAACTAGGAGGATTTTACTTGACAGAAAAACAACTCTTATTCATTATGTATTTTCTGAAATTAAAAGAGAGAGACAAGAGTAGACTTAAAAGAAAATAGGTAAAGATGTTTAGTAAATAAACAGTGCCAACTCTTTTCTGATGAGGATAATTCAGTGATGTTAAATCCTTCCCCAAACCCTGGTTGTGGTCCTAACAACAAGACTTTTTTGATGGGACTGATATTAAGGGAAGTTGGACCTTTGGTATAGTCAACTCACAGTTGTAGAACTTGCCATCATCAGCATGAGTGGCTTAAAAGAGGAAGTAAAGAAGCTTTCAACTAAATCCAAAACTACAGTCATTTTTTTACCGCTGTGATTTTAAGGCCTCTTCATAACCATTGGAAAAGAATTGACAACTGTTTTAAAAGATTAAAGAAAGGCAGATGTCTGCAAACAATTCTCCTCCATCAGCTCAGAAGTCTGTATTACCTGCCATTCTTCCTGCTGTGCTTCCAGCTCCTTCTCCGTGTTCAAGTCCTAAAACAGGACTCTCTGCGCGACTCTCTAATGGAAGCTTCAGTGCACCGTCACTCACGAACTCAAGAGGCTCAGTGCATACAGTCTCATTCCTACTGCAGATTGGCCTTACACGGGAGAGCATTACCATGGAAGCCCAGGAACTATCTTTATCTGCTGTCAAGGACCTTGTCTGCTCCATTGTTTATCAAAAGGTACTTACTGTGCATGCTATTTATGTCAACGGTTTTTCTAATTAATATTGTTGCTACTGCTTTTCTATAAATTATGCATGCAACAATGAGTGAACTCATATGGATGAATCAGGTGTTTATATCCTAATTCTGACTGTTTGGGAGAGAGTCCTAATAGACTAAAAGCCAATAGTCTGAAATGTCAGAGTCTAACAGCTGGAGACTATATCCAAGCTTTGAAGTACTAATTCAGTTTGTCTCTTTAAGACCAGGAGAATCAGTGTAAAGTCAAGAGGACTTAAGCAGTCTCACTAGTGCTCAGAGAAAAGTAAGCAAGTGTTAATAGGAGACACAAAAAAGGCACCAAGGGTACTTACCAAGAGGATGGGGGGCCCAGCCATCCAGGTAGCTGAGTCCAGGTCCACACCTTTTCTTCCCAGGGGCCCTGTGTGCTGCCCTTTTGTACACCCTCTTCCTTCCCTTTTGATCCTGATTTCACTTAAACTGCCAGGGGACCACACTCTCTCTGTTTAAAAATTAGGTAAATGAGCTTTTAATATATATCAAAATATATGAACATTTAAAAATTGAGGGTGATTTTATTTTCTTTCATCTACTCATCCTCTGCCCCATACCCTGCCATTTTTTAAGGACTCTTAGCTGAATTTCTTTAGTATTCTTGATTTGATGGATGAGCTGGTATGTTCTACATTTTATCATAAAACTCTGCATATAAGTAGTATGAATTGGTGACACTTTCTTTTTAATGGACCAAGCCTCTGTTTCAAACAAATTAGTATACTTTATGTTTTAAAAATTCTATCAGTAAGATTAATAATTTGGATTCATACTCTTCTTACTGTTTTTGTTTCAGTTCCTTATGCTTTATGTGGTTTGTCCCTATCTTCTAATGTAGAAGTAATTAACAGTCAAAAAATGTTATGTGGTTTGTGAAAATGACCCATATCTCCTGTGTGTTAACAGTGACATCTATTTAAATGTGGCCTAAAGTAAGATTAGATATCTTTTTGTAGATCTGTAGCCCATCTATATGTCTTTAAGTGTCTTTGCTTTTAGTTTCCCTTTCATCAGTTAACAGAGGTTTTAGTAAATATTTTTTCTGGCTTTTAACTTAAAGGTAAGATTTTTGACTTAAATATAGTTTGTAACTTTATTTCTCTTTTTTGGGCCCTCTAGAAATCATAACTAATGTTTTGGTAGAGTTTATATTACTGAGTTTTTGACCTTTGGAAACTTTACTTAGTTGTTTTATTTCTACAGAGGCATACGGATTATCTACAGGATTATATAGGGTTAATGTTGCTCCCTCATTAATATAGATGTGAGAATTGGGTCAGACGGGTCAAGTGCTTGGGAAACTAGAATCCGTGAAAAATTCTAGTGACACCAAAGAAATAAACAAGATACAGCTCAAGAAAAGATAACTCAGGGTAAACTTCATGCAAATATAAAATAGAATTATTAATTTCAGAGATAACCAGCATAAAATGAATATCATGGTGGACTGAATTTGAATCAGTATTGTGGTAATATGGGGATGTATTTGGCAAGAATATGTAGCATATGTATCTCCTGGTCATATTATATACTCATTTTGACTTACGCTAGGATTCTAACTGTTGTTTAAGCATAGTGGAAAAGAGTATTGCACTTGTAACTAGGTCAGCTCTCGTGGGTTGGTTTGTTCGTATGTTTGTTTTGGCTGCACCACACAGTTACCGGATGTTAGATCCTCAACCAGGGATTGAACCCAGGACCTCAGCAATGAGAACACAGAGTTCTAACCCATAAACCACCAGGGAATTCCCAGCTCTGTTGTTTATTAACTGTGTAACTTTGCATAATTTAACTTCTGTGGATTACATTTCCATATCTGTCAAATGATTGAGTTGGAGTGTTTTCTAGTATGTAATTCCAACTATGAAATTCTGAATCATTTAAATTTAGGTCTTTACTCTAGAGATAGAGAAAGGAGTATCAAGGAGCAGTGTACTCAAGTCCTAACAGGAAAGAAATCTTAAGGGAGACAGCTCAGTTTCTGGGTTCTATAGAGAGGTTCATGGATCCCTAACCTATCTGGGAAATGGAAAAACCACGTTAGAAGTTCTCCTCTTTTTATCTTCTCTCTTGTCTTGGATTCTTGCTTGCTAATCACTTACTTCACTACCTGCACATGCACAACTCTAGGTTCACTCCCCGAACTCTGATGGGCATACTTGTTTTCTTATTTCTGTTCTTAGTAAATACATGTATTAAACCTTCTAAAGATAGAGTACTGGTAAATTTTAGCAAGTATATTAACCATATCTTGTCCCTTCCCTCCACAAGCTTATAGTTTGGTAAGGGAAATATTCACCACAGTAACATATGAAAAGTAAAACGTGAAGCTAAAGTAAAAAGTGCTCTTCTCAGGTTGATAAAAAGATGTGAAAGGCTTCATATGAAATGTAGTGTTTCATCTGATACTTGAAGAATGAATAACCTTCCAGGGATATGGGAGGGAAGGAGTATATACCAAGGCAAAAGAATCAGGATAAGCAATGATACGGGAGGGGAAAAGAGGAAGATTATAATTGACAGCATTTATTTTGTGCCTCCTCTACATCGAGAACTTCATGCACACTTTCTACTTAATCCCCACAGCAAGTTCTGGTGCTGTGAACCAGAAAAAAAACACATAATTTTTTTTTTTTCTCGTGGTGAGAACTTGTAAGATCCGTTCTCTTAACAACTTTCAGATAGAAAATATTGTTAACTGCAGTCACCATGGTGTACGTTATATTGCCAGAACTTACTTATGCTATAATAAGAGATTGGTACCCTTTGACCGCTTTATCCATTTCCCCACCTTTGACCCCTTGGCTCTAATAATCACCAGCTCTGGTTTTTGTGGATTCCAAATGTAAGTGAAATCATATGATATTTGTCTTTCTCTGTTTGACTTATCTCACTTATAATGCCTTCAAGATCCATCCATATTATTGCAAATAGTAGGATTTCCTTCCTTTTATGGCTGAATAATATATCATTGTCTCTCTTTGTATATGCACATCACATTTTCTGTATCCATTCATCTATCAGTGGAGATAGAGGTTGTTTCCACGTCTTGGCTATTGTAAATAATGATGCCCTGACATGAGGGTGCAGATTTCACTCAAGATAGTGATTTCATCTCTTTGACTGTATACCAGAAGTAGAATTGTTGGATCTCATGGTAATTCTATTTTTAAGTTTGTTGAGGAACCTCGGTACTGTTGCAAAGCGCCTGCACCCATTTACATTCCCACCGACAGTGCACCCGGGTTCCTGTTTCGCCACAGCCTTGTCAGCATGCCTTGTTACCCTTTTGACAATAGCTGTTCTAACAGGTGGGAGATGATAACCTCATTGTGGTTTTGATTTGAGTTTCCCTGTTGGTTATTGATGGAACACTTCTTCATTTACTTGTTGGCCGTTTGTATCTCTTTTTTGGAAAAATGGATATTAAGTTCCTCTGCCCACTTTTTACTCTAATTGATAAGTGGGGCTTGTCGTTTTCTTTTGATGTTGTGTTATATGAGTTCTTTATATGTTTTGGATGTTAATCCTTTATCAGATACAAGATTTGCAAATATTTTCTCCAGTTCATTTTTTAATGGTTTCCTTTGCTACAGAGAAGCTTTTCATTTTATTTAATCACAGTTGTTTATTTTTGCTTCTGCTGCTTATGTCAAATCAAAAAAATCATTGCTAGGATCAGTGTGAAGGAGTTTACCCTCCTGTGTTTCCTTCTGGGAGTTTTATGGTTTTGGGTCTTGTGTTCAAGTCTGCATTCCATTTTCAGTTGATTTATTGTATAGGACTGGGCTTAAGTTTCATTCTTCTGCATGTGGTTGTTCAGTTTTCCCAGCACCATTTATCAAAGAGACTGCCCTTTCCTTTGTTTATTCTTGGCTCCTTTGTTATAAATTAATTAACCATACATGCATGGGTTTATGTCTGGGCTCTGTTCTTTTTCATTCACTTAACATGTCCATTTTTATGCCAGTATTGTGACTTTGAGTATAGTTTGAAATCAGAGGCATGATACCTCCACCATTGTTCTTCTTAAGATTGCTTTGGCTCTTTAGAGTCTTCTGTGATTGTATACAAATTTTAAGATTTTTTTTTCTTTTTTTGTGTGAAAAATACCATTGGAATTTTGATAGGAATTGCATTGAATCTGTAGATCATTTTGAGTAGTATGAACATCTTAACAATATTAATTCTTCTAGCTCATGAACGTAGAGTATCTTTCCATTTATTTATGTCTTCTGCAGTTGCATTTTGATGCATGGCACATAAAATTGCTCTCTTTCCAATGATTTGTTATTAGTGTATATTAATAGACGTGTAATTGATTTTTGTATATTGACTTTGTATCCTGCAACTTTACTGAAGTTTTCAATTCCAACAGGTTTTTTGGTGGAGTCTTTATGATTTTGTGTATATATTGTCATTTCATCTGCAGATGTACAGTTTGCTTCTTCCTTTCTGGTTTGTATGCCTTTTTTCTGTTGTGTAACTGCTCCGACTAGGACTTCGAGTAAATACCGTGTTGAATAAAAGTAGTAAGAGTGGACGTCCTGTCTTGTTCCTGATCTTAAAAGAAAAGTTTTCAGCCTTTCAGCATTGAATATGATGTTAGCTGTGGACTGATAATATATGGTCTTTATTATGTTGAGGTACATCCCTTCTACACTCACTTTGTTAAGAGGTATTATCATGAATGGATGCTGCATTTTGTTAATGTGGTGTGTTGAAAAAATCCTTTCATCCCTGGAATAAGTGCCACTTGATTATTTGTTGTTGTTGTTCAGTTGCTAAGTCATGCCTGACTCTTGGCAACCTCATGGACTGTAGCATGCCAGGCTTCCCTGTCTTTCGCTGTCCCCTGGAGTTTGTTCAAACTCGTGTCCATTGAATCAGTGATGCCATGCAACCATCTCATCCTCTGTCACCTGCTTCTCCTGTCTTCAATCTTTCATAGCATCAAGGTCTTAATGAGTCAGCTGTTTGCATCAGGTGGCCAAAGTATTGAAGCTTTAGCATCAGTGCTTTGAATGAATATTCAGGGTTAATTTCCTTTAGGATTGACTTGTTTGATCTCCTTGCTGTTCAGGGAACTCTCAAGAGTCTTCTCCAGCACCACAGTTAAAAAGCATCAGTTCTTTAGTGCTCAGCCTTCTTTATGGTCCAACTCTCACATCTATACATGACTACTGGAAAAGCTATAGCTTTGACTATACAAACCTTTGTTGACAAAGTGATATCTCTGCTTTTTAATATGCTGTCTAGGTTGGTCATAGCTTTTCTTCTGAGGAGCAAGTGTCTTTTAATCTCATGGCTGCAGCCACAGTCTGCAGTGATTTTGGAGCCCAAGAAAATAAAGTCTGCCACTGTTTCCTTTTTTTTCCCCCCACCTACTTGCCATGAAGTGATGAGACTGGATGCCATGATCTTAGTTCTTTGAATATTGAGTTTTAAGCTAGCTGTTTTTGCTCTTCTATTTCAACCTCACCAAGAGAGTATGATCCCTTTAATGAACTCAGTTTGCTGATGTTTTGTTGCGGGTATTTGTGTTTGTGTTCAGCAGGGATACTAGGCTGTAATTTTCTTGTAGTGTCCTTATCTGGCTTTATTATCAGGATAATGATGGTGGTTTCATAAAATGAAAGTATTCCCCCCACTTCTGCTTTTCAGAAGAATTTGAGCAGGATTGTTATTCTTATTTAAATGTTTGGTAGAATTTACCAGTAAAGCCCTCTGGTTCTTATCTTTTGTTTGTTGAGAGGTTTTTTGGTTACTGATTTAACCTCCTTACTATTAAGTGATCTATTCAGGTTTTCTACTCCTTTATGATTCAAGATTGGTAGGTTGGACATTTCTAGGAATCTATTCGCTTCTTCTCAATGTCCAGTTTGTTGGTGTGTAATTGTTCATCGTAGCCTCTTATCCTTTGTATTTATGTGGTATCATTTGTAATTTCTTCTTTTTCATTTGTAATTGTATTTGAAACTTACTTTTTCTTGTTAAGTCTGTATAAAGGCTTCTCTGTTTTATCTTTTTAAAACCCAGCTCTTAGCTTTATTGATTTGTTTTCTGTTGTCTTTCTAGTTTCTATTTCATTTATTTCCACTATGATCTTTATTTCCCTCCTTCTACTACTGTTGCTTCTTTTTATAGTTCCTTGAGATAGAAAGTTAGGTTGTTTATTTGAGATCTTTCTTTTCTTAACGTAGGTGTTTATTACTGTGAACTTCCCTCTTGGAACTGCTTTTGCTGCATCCCATAAATTTGAGTATATTGTGTTTCCATTATTTGTCTCGATATTTTTTTGTTTCTCTTTTGATTTCACTTTGACTTGTTGGTTATTCAGTTGTATGTTGTTTAATCTTCACATATTTGTGAATTTTCCAGTGTTTTTCCCTTCTAATTGATTTGTAGTTTCACACTATTGTGGTCAGAAAAGATGGCTTGATATGATTCACTCTTCTTAAATTTATTAAGATTTGTTTTGTGCTGTAATATCTGATCCACCCTGGGGAATGTTCTCTGTGTGCTTGAAAAGAATATACATTCTGCTGCTTTTGCATGGAATGTTCTGTAAATTTCCGTTAAGTGTATTTGTAGCCTAAATTCAATATTCCTTACTGATTTTCCATCTGGATTATCTATCCATTATTGACAGTGTTTTTTTTCTTTTTCTTTTTTTAAATTTTTTGTGGCCGAGGTGGGTCTTAATTGCTATCTGCGGGCTTTCTCTAGTTGCAGCAAGTGGGGGCTACTCTCTAGCTGTGGCATGGGGGCTTCTCATTGTGGTGCAGTCTCTTGTTGCAGAGCAGGGACTCCAGGCATGCAGGCTTCAGTAGTTGTGCTGCTCTGGCTTGTTTGCCCCATGGCATGTGGAATCTTCCCAGACCAGGGGTTGAAGCCATGTTCCCTGCATGGGCAAGCAGGTTCTTAACCACTGGACCACCAGAGAAGTCCAACAGGGAGATATTGAAGCCCTCTGTTACTAGTGTATTGCTGTCTATTTCTCCCTTCAGTTTTTTAAAGTGTTTGCTTATATATTGAGGTATCTCTGTTTGGGTGCATATTTACAAATGTATATCCTCTTGTTGAATTGACCCCTTTAGTTTTTGGCTTTAATTCTATTTTATCTGATATAAGTTAAATACTTTTAATTATACCATCCTCTTATTCGTCACTCTTTAACAATTTGGAGAGCCAAAGTTTCTAATTTTAATGAAGTACAATAAATTTTTTCCTTTATGGATGGTGCTTTTGTTTCATATGAAAAAAATATTTGCCTAAGTGAAAATAATATTTTGTCCTATGTTTTCTTTTAGAAGTTTCATAATTTTAGGTCTTTTTACATTTATTTTTTGGCTGTGCTGGGTCTTTGTTTCTGTGTGGGCATTTTTCTCCAGTTGCAGCGAGCGGAGGCTGCTGTCTAGTTGCAGTGCCTGAGCTTCTAGTTGAGGTGGCTTCTCTTGTCGGGGAGCTCTAGTGCACATGCTCAGTAGTTATGACGCACAGACTTAGCTGCTGTGTGGCTTGTGGGATCTTCCCGGATCAGGAATTGATCCCATGTCTCCTGCATTGGTAGGCAGACTCTTTACCACTGAGCCACCAAGGAAGCCCTAATTTTTAGCTCTTTTTATCGGTGATCTATTAGTGTCGTAGAGCTGCTGTATGAAAGTACTACAGCTACATAATTTAAACAACAGAAGTTTATTTTCTGACTGTTCTTGAGGCTGGACATCTGTAATCAGAGGATCAGTAGAGTTGGTTCCTTTTGAGGACTGAGCAAGAATCTTCCATGCCTCTCTCCCAGCTTCTGGTGAAAGTGAAAGATGATCAGTCATGGCTGACTCTTTGCCATGGACTGCAGAATTCTCCAGGCCAAAATACTGGAGTGGGTAGCCTTTCCGTTCTCCAGGGGATCTTCCCATCCCAGGAATGGAACACAGGTCTCCCACATTGCATACAGATTCTTTACCAGCTGAGCCACCAGGGAAGCCAAGGCTTGTGTATCATGTCCTCTCTGTGTCTTCACTTCGTTTTCTATTTATAAGTATCTGACTGTGTCTACAAATTTCTCCCTTTTATAAGGACACAGTCATACTGTTTTGTCAACTTATGGGTGTATCCTTAAACTGCGTCTATCCTAAGTTGCTTCAGTATGTCCAACTCTTGTGATCCCATGGACTGTAGCTGCCAGGCTCCACTGTCCATGGGATTCTCCTGGCAAGAATACTGGAGTGAGTTGCCATTTCCTTACCCAGGGTATCTTCCCAACCCCAGGGACATCCTTAAACTAATTCCACATTGTCTTGAATTCTCTGGTTTTATGAAGCTATGATGTCAGGTGTGTAAAGTCCTCCAACTTTGTTCTTTTTCAAAATTGTTTAGCCCAGTTGACACCCTTTGCATTTTCATATAAATGTTAAAGTCAGCTTTGTGATTTATATCAAAAAGCCCACCAGAATTGTGTACTTTATTTGTTTCTTGTGTTTCATGTTTCTGATGCAGTTTTAAATGAGGTTTTTAAATATTTCTAATTTCTGATATTTCATTTCAGCATTTAGAAATATAATTGTTTTTTTGTACATCACACTATCCTGCAGCCTTGCTAAACTAGTTCTAGTAACTTTTAAAGTTTCTTTAGGGTTCTCTATACAGATGATCTTATCTTTTGCAAATGCAGTTTTATGTCTTGTCTTCCAATATTTCATTTCTTGGTTTGCACTGGAGGCTACACCTGTATAGTACAATATGGAATAGAAGTGATGAGAAGATATTTGTGCCTTGTTCCCAATATTAAAAGGAAAGCATTCAGTCTTTTATCATTAGGTGTGAAATAAAGTTTTTTAGATATTTTTCATCAGGTTGAGGAAGTTCCTGTTCCTAGTTGGCTAAAACTTTTATCTCACATGATTGTGAATTTTATTAAATACTTTTTCTCCATCTATGTATTTTTCTCTGTTGATACGATGAGTTACATTGACTTACTTGGAAATGTTGAACCTACCTTCCATCTGTGGAACAAAACTCTCTTGGTCACCATATATTTTCCTTTTTATACTTTGTTTGATTCAGTTTACCTATATTTTCTTAAGATTTACCTGTCATTTTTTCTATTATCTTTGTGTGGTTTTGTTAACAGGGTATTATTGGTCTCACAAAATGATTTTGGAATTATTTCCCTCCCTCTTCGGTATTCTGAAGAAATTTGTGTAAAATTGATATTACTTTCTGAAGTAAGTGTTTGATAGAGCTCACCAGTGAAGCCACCTGGGCCTGGAATATTCTTTATGAGGAGGTTTTAAACTCAGTTCCTATTCTTCAGTGCACATAGAGCTATTCAAGTGTCTACTTCTTTCTGAGTGAACCTTGGTAATTTGTGTCTTTAGAGGAAAATTTTCATTTCATGCAAGTTATCAAATCCATTATGTTCTCCCATTATCCTTTAAAATCTGTAGGAGTTCGAGTAATGGTGTCATTTTTGTTCCTAATATTTATAATTTCTGTGTTTATTCCCCTCCTCAGTCCTTGTTCTTTCTGCTACAGGTTTTTATCAACTTTGTTTTCAGTGAAGTAGTTCTTGGTTTTAATGATGTTTCTCTATTATTGTCTTTCTCCCCCCCTTTTTCTACCTCCTTTGGGGTTTAACTTGCTTTATTTTTTCAGTTTTTTAAGGTGGAAGCTTAGTCTTTTACCCTTTAGTATAAGGGCTGTAAATCTAGTGGTTAAAAGTTTCCCTCCAACCACTACTGTAGCTGTGTATCACAGACTTTGATATATTTTATTTTATTCAGTTAACTGCCTGATTTCTCTTATGATACCTTCTTTGGTCCATTGATTGTTTAATCTGGAGGTTTTCAGATTCTTTTTGTTGTATTGGTTTCTAGCTTTATTTTAGTTTGGCTCCAGAGTATGCCTGTATGGTCCCAAGCTGCCTGTTGACTGGGGTCTGTTTTGTGGTGGGGGCTGTGCCCTGCGCATGCTCTGTGTGATTTGAGGTTTGCAGAGCGCAGACTCTGCTTGTGCATGGTGGACTTTCTACAACAGGTCAAGTGGCTGACCCTGTTTTCTGTGTCTTTAGGGGTTCTTCTTCTGTGATGTACTAAGAAAGTAGTATTAAAATCTCCCAGCTATAATTTCAGTTTTGTTTGTTTCTCCTTGCAGTTTTTTTTTCCTTTCAGTTTTAATCAATTTTTACTTCATGTTTTTTGAAGCTCTGTTATTTGGAAGCACATTTTGAGATTTTTACATCCTTTGATACATTGATCCCTTTTTTAGTATAATTTTTCTTCTTTATATCTGGTTATATATCTTATTCTGAAGTCAACTTTGGTATTAATATAACCATTCCTGCTTTTTTGTTGTTTAGTTTTTGCATTGTGGTACCTTTTCACATGTTTTTGCTTATAACCTCTTCATATGTAATGTGGGCTTTTTGTAGAGTGCTTGTGGTTGGGTCATGCTTTTTAAATTTACTCTGTCAATTTCTGCTTTTCAAGTGTTTAAGACTTTGTGTTTAACACAAGTTTTAGTATAGATGAATTTAAATATATTGTTTTTTCTCTTTAGGTCTTGAATCATTTTCTCTTTTTCCTGCCTTCTTTTATATTGAGTATGTTATGTAATTCCATTTTGTTTTTAACTGTTGTTTTATCATACTCCTAAAATTCCTTTTAGCAATTGCTCTAGTGCAATGGTCAGCAAAGTACATCTTTGGGCCAAATCTGCCCCATTATCTTCTTTTACGAATAGAGTTTATGGGAACATAGCATGCTTGTTCATTTGTATCTTGTCTATGGCTGCTTTCATGAACAACAGTGGACTTAAGTGGCTGTAACAGAGACTGTATGGGCCACCAAACCTAAAATAATTATTCTCTGGCCTTTTATAGAAAATATTTGCCAAGTGTTGCTTTATCATTATCTTATCATCAACTGTCTTTAAACAATATCCTCCCACTCTGTGTAATGTAGTGCCTTCCTCGGAATAGTATATTTCTATTTTCTGTCGTCATTTGTGCCATTGTTGTCACAGACTTTATTACTGCATACAGCTGATTCTCATTACTTGTGGTATTCATAACATGATCTCAAACATTGTCTTAGTGAATAGTGCACCATTGCTTCTAGGGAAAACCCAGGCTACGTCCCTGTGAGCATTCAGGATACATTTTTGTCAACCAGGAAATACATGACCTTGTTTTGTATATGTTTCTGCTTAAAAATACTTTATTTAATGTATATATTGTTGATTTCATTAATATTGACCTCATGTACAGAAGCCCTGTCACTCTGGAGCTTATCTAACACACATTTTCTCCATAAGGTACATTATAGCCTTCTTGCATTTAGGAACAGTAGACAGCACATCAGGACTATGCTTGGGGGCCATTTTAAGCAGAGAAGTCACCATCAAAAAGCCCCCAAATCCAGAACACGTGGCACTAAATAGACCATGAAAAGGACATGCATTTTACACTGTGAGAGCTGAAACAAGAAGGCAAAAGCATCACTTTGTTCAGTTTCAATTGGAAATATGCAGGGTGACAGATTTTTCACCTTTTCTGCATGTCTGCAAATGACTGATAAAGCGCAGAGCGTATTGATTTTGAGGTTTCAAGTAAATTTTAGCAAGTAGGCACATTCACAGATGCAGAATCTTCAAATAATGAGGATTGACCTTTGTTACAGATCTCTCAGTAAGTTATTCTTCTTGCTTTTAACAGTAAATTAGGTTTTCAGAAAATTAGAACTGAGAAAAATGATCTTTTATATTTATCCACTCACCTACTTAACACTTGCAATACTCTTTATTACTTTTGTTGGATCTGAATTGTATGCAACATGTCTTTTTCTCTGTCTTCATTTAGATTTTTCTCTTCTTGGTTTTCAGAGATTTGAATATCATGTGCCTTATTGTGGTTTTGTTTTGTTGCTGAAATTTAAGCTTGGTCTTGAGAATATAGTTTCTTCAACTTTTGAGAATTTTGTATTCATTGAACCTTCTTAGTCTTTTCTGTATTATTTCTACCACGCTTTCAGAATTCTTGTTTGCTTTCCTCCTCATCTTCTTTCTGTCTAATCCAGACTTTGATTTGAAACATGTAGTGCAGTTGTTGTTGTTTAGTCGTTAAGTTGTATCTGACTGTCTGTGACCCCATGGATTGTAGCCTGCCAGGCTCCTTCTGTCCATGGAATTCTCCAGGCAAGAATCCAGGCGTGGGTTGCCATTTCCTTCTTCCTGACCCAGGGATTGAACCGGCATCTCCTGTGTTGAAAGGCGGAGTCTTCATACCGAGTCCCTGGGAAGCCCATTTAGTACAGTAAGAAAGCTGTATTTGAATTGTCTCCAGGCTGTGCTATGACCACACCTGAACTAGAACACTTTCAATCCCAGCCTACTGTGAAAGTAGATTGGAGTGTGAACCAAGCTCCTTGTCAAAGTTTTCCATGATTCAGTCATTTTTGATAAGTTTTTCAATTGGTTACATGTACTTTGACCTGTGCAGACTTTACTTCAGTGTTCGTGTCTTTTTCCTACAAATCTTATCCAATACTTTTAAGCAGGTACACTGGAAAATTTTCTAATTACCCTTCAGTGAACATTTACTAATGAGCAATTTTTTTTTTAATGTTAACATTTTAAAAGTATTTATAAGCTCCATGTATATGGTTGGGTGCTTCTGTGCAACTTAAATGTGACTTAATTTGTAACAGTGGTTTTCAACCTTAACTGCACTTGAGAATAACCAGGGAGCCTAACAGACCCTTTCCTAGACCAGTGAAGTCATACTTCCTGGGGGTGCAGAGTTTGCATAAGAGCTCCATCTGTGGCTCTGTTTGTGGTTCTCGTGAGCAGCCCAAATCAGGAACCTCTACTTTAATGGAAATTGACAAGCATAAATGGCCAGATAAGTAATAATCTGAAAATATTTTTTCTAAATGGCCAGATAAGTAATAATCTGAAGATATTTTTTCTAAGTATTTAAAATTGTATAATTTGTTGTANTTCCCCATCTATTTGCCATGAAGTGACGGGAATGGATGCCATGATCTTAGTTTTCCGAATATTGGGCTTTAAGCCAACTTTTTCACTCTCCTCTTTCACTTTTATCAAGAGGCTCTTTAGTTCTTCACTTTCTGCCATAAGGGTGGTGTCATCTGCATTTCTTGAGATTATTGATGTTTCTCTCGGCAATCTTGATTCCAGCTTGTCCTTCTTCTAGCCCAGTGTCTCTCATGATGTACTCTGCATATAAGTTAAATAAGCAGGGTGACAATATACAGTCTTGACATACTCCTTTTCCTATTTGGAATCAGTCTGTTGTTTCATTCTAGTTCTAACTGTTGCTTCCTGACCTGCATACAGATTTCTCAAGAGGCAAATCAAGTGGTCTGGTATTCCCATCTCTTTCAGAATTTTCCACAGTTTATTGTGTTCTGCAAAGGCTTTGGCACAGTCAATAAAGCAGAGATAGTCTTTTTCTGGAATTCTCTTGCTTTTTCAATGATCCAACGGATGTTGGCAATTTGATCTCTGGTTCCTACCTTTAATTCTTGTAAAATTTATCTTGGTGTCAGGTATTAAGTGGAGAGGTCTATGTTAATGCCCCTTCAATGCTTAGTGAGTTTTCTAAACTCAAATTTCTGAAAAACCATCCCCTTTTATTTCTCTCATCTCCTTTGGCATGTACTTAAAATGTACCATGGATCTACTACTGTGTTTAGTAGTATCTGATTTCAGTTACTATAGTTTTTCACTTCCCTTTCTCTCTTATTTTTCAGATTTTTAACAATGCTTTTGACTACTTTTTCTCCCTAATGAACTTTAGAAAAACATTAACAGAGTAGAAAGAATTCCAATAAATTTCTTTTCCCCAATAAAATTCTGAGTGGAAAAAATAATTTTGAGTAGGACAAATTACATACTATCAGTGTTTCTTTTTCAGGAATATAATAATACATTTATTTCACAAAGCCTTTTTCTTAAGCATTACACAAAAATGTTAAATTTTATTTTTATTTGTATTCATTTATTTCTTAAGTATCAATAAATACTTTCAACCACTTTTTCCCTAATGGAAATGGTCATGTACTCTTGGTTAGTTTTATGTCCCTCTTGTAATATCAAAAGATCTAACATAGTTTCAATGAGCTCTCCTCTCCCTATATCTTTAAAGTTGGTTTCTGGCAGTTCAATCTTTGGGAATGTTCATACAATACAGGAAACTCTCAATTCCACTGTATTAACCATAGCAGGCTATAACGGTATAGAAACCCAGAAAAGCACATTTGCTCACTTACTGCTCAACAACAGTAAATAACTAGTTAAATCAGCTGAACTCAAAATTATGACCCTGAAGTCACATCTGTAATCACATTAATCTAAAGAAACTTATGCCGTGAGGAACACAATATACTACAATATTCTAAGACAAAAGTCACAGGTTTTCAGCAGCTAAAAGACTGCACATGAAACTCACACATACAGCCCAAGAATGGAAGATTAAATAAACCACAGAAATGATAACATCATTAACCTCCAACTTTCTGCATCAATAAAAAGGAGCATTAGTGGACCTAATAGGAAATTTCAAATAATTTGCCCATACTGATCAAGGAAGGAATCAGTTGTCTTATACAAAGTAGAAAATAGACTATGACACAAATGTATATTCCATAAAGGACAAAACCAAAAGTTAACATAAACTTAACAGGCAGGTGCTTTCAGTGATTTCTGGATCACAGCTGATTTCTTATCAACCCTCAAATGAGAAAGGATCCCAAAGTACAAGGTGGTTAAAGTTCTGTTTAGCTTCATTTGGAAGCCACTAAGATCAGACTAATATGCAATATTATTGTTGAGCTAATATTTACTGTGTGATTACTATGTGCTGGGCTAAGCATTTAATAAATATAATCATTTAATATACATGTACACACACACACACACAAAACCATGAAATGAGTACTATTTTAAACCTCATTTTCCAGATAAGAAACCAAACTTGCAGTAGTAAGTGGTAGAGACAAACCCAAATTTGACTCCCAAACTCATGTTTACCTACCAACCTATACTGTTTCATATGGTCTTTACTTATTCAATTAAGAAACATCTGTTGAGCACCTGCTGTGGACATGATGTTTGACCTCATAGAGACAGTAGTTTTATGGTGGATAGTTTCAAGTAAAAGAACAATTACAATCAATATGATGAAAGTTAACATATAGGTTGTACAGGATACCAGCATCTAACCCAGACAGAGGAGGTCAGAAAAAGACTTCGTGGAGGTGTAAGCAGAGAATATGGCAGGGCAAGGGTGTTCCAAGGAAAAGAACAGCAGGCACAAAGCCCTAGTAATAAGACAGAAGATGGCAGACTGGAGCTTAGGAAGTAATCTGGACTAGTGACATGCCTTTGGAAACCATAAGCATTTTCTCTAAGTATTCTTGCAATAATACCTTACATAAATAATCACATATTTCTGTTACCGGCTCACTGCCAGCAACCAGAAATGTTTGTTGAGTTAGTTGCAGGAAAGTGAAGAGAACAGAAACTACCATGAATTCTTGAATAACTAGGTCTAGTGCATATAAAATTTAGAACACTACTAGGAAGCAGAAGCACAGAGCTTTATTCATTTGACTGTGGGGAAAAAAAAACAACCTTCCATATGTGCACAAATAAGACAGGTTTCTGTTCTTCACTGACTGCCAAAGGATGTTAAAGGCATCCTGCTGTATTCATGCTACAAGCTATCAAAGTAGTCTTGGGGCACTGTACCAGCAGCTGAAGTTTAGTTCCACAGGTGAAGGACTACAGTTGGTGATAATAAAAGTGAACAGTAGGGTTGAAAACACCGTCACAACTCCCCAATGAGATGACAGTTCTCCCTTTGAGTCATGTACCATTTTGTACCTTTATTTCAGGACTTAGCGTCATCTAGCCTACATAACAGTAATTTGACATTCACTCACCTTCTGTTTTTCTAGAGCATAAATCACTAGGGGCAAGGAATTTATCCTCTATTTTCATAAGCTCCACGGTACCGGGCACTGTGATTGAACAGTTTAAGTGTACCACAAATGTCTACTCAACTGCATGAGGTAGTAATAGACAATGGCACTGAGAAAAGGGATAACTGGATTATACTATCTAGCTCTCTGTAATCGGACAAGCAGAAGAAATGAAATCACCAGCATTTTTTAAATATAAGATTTTGAACTGCCATATTAACCTATAATTAGATGTAGACCTTACTGAATTTTTTTTTAATTGAAAGAAAATTGTTTTCCAATGTTGTATTGGTTTCTGCCCTACCGAATCTTTGAATTACCAGATCTCTTAAAAATATATTATTTATTACCAGTATGTAGAAAATAATATCAAGCTCATACAACAAATTATACAATTTTAAATACTTAGAAAAAATATCTTCAGATTATTACTTATCTGGCCATTTAGAAAAAATATTTTCAGATTATTACTTATCTGGCCATTTATGCTTGTCAATTTCCATTAAAGTAGAGGTTCCTGATTTGGGCTGCTCACGAGAACCACAAACAGAGCCACAGATGGAGCTCTTATGCAAACTCTGCACCCCCAGGAAGTATGACTTCACTGGTCTAGGAAAGGGTCTGTTAGGCTCCCTGGTTATTCTCAAGTGCAGTTAAGGTTGAAAACCACTGTTACAAATTAAGTCACATTTAAGTTGCACAGAAGCACCCAACCATATACATGGAGCTTATAAATACTTTTAAAATGTTAACATTAAAAAAAAAATTGCTCATTAGTAAATGTTCACTGAAGGGTAATTAGAAAATTTTCCAGTGTACCTGCTTAAAAGTATTGGATAAGATTTGTAGGAAAAAGACACGAACACTGAAGTAAAGTCTGCACAGGTCAAAGTACATGTAACCAATTGAAAAACTTATCAAAAATGACTGAATCATGGAAAACTTTGACAAGGAGCTTGGTTCACACTCCAATCTACTTTCACAGTAGGCTGGGATTGAAAGTGTTCTAGTTCAGGTGTGGTCATAGCACAGCCTGGAGACAATTCAAATACAGCTTTCTTACTGTACTAAATGGGCTTCCCAGGGACTCGGTAGTGAAGACTCCGCCTTTCAACACAGGAGATGCCGGTTCAATCCCTGGGTCAGGAAGAAGGAAATGGCAACCCACGCCTGGATTCTTGCCTGGAGAATTCCATGGACAGAAGGAGCCTGGCAGGCTACAATCCATGGGGTCACAGACAGTCAGATACAACTTAACGACTAAACAACAACAACTGCACTACATGTTTCAAATCAAAGTCTGGATTAGACAGAAAGAAGATGAGGAGGAAAGCAAACAAGAATTCTGAAAGCGTGGTAGAAATAATACAGAAAAGACTAAGAAGGTTCAATGAATACAAAATTCTCAAAAGTTGAAGAAACTATATTCTCAAGACCAAGCTTAAATTTCAGCAACAAAACAAAACCACAATAAGGCACATGATATTCAAATCTCTGAAAACCAAGAAGAGAAAAATCTAAATGAAGACAGAGAAAAAGACATGTTGCATACAATTCAGATCCAACAAAAGTAATAAAGAGTATTGCAAGTGTTAAGTAGGTGAGTGGATAAATATAAAAGATCATTTTTCTCAGTTCTAATTTTCTGAAAACCTAATTTACTGTTAAAAGCAAGAAGAATAACTTACTGAGAGATCTGTAACAAAGGTCAATCCTCATTATTTGAAGATTCTGCATCTGTGGATGTGCCTACTTGCTAAAATTTACTTGAAACCTCAAAATCAATACGCTCTGCGCTTTATCAGTCATTTGCAGACATGCAGAAAAGGTGAAAAATCTGTCACCCTGCATATTTCCAATTGAAACTGAACAAAGTGATGCTTTTGCCTTCTTGTTTCAGCTCTCACAGTGTAAAATGCATGTCCTTTTCATGGTCTATTTAGTGCCACGTGTTCTGGATTTGGGGGCTTTTTGATGGTGACTTCTCTGCTTAAAATGGCCCCCAAGCATAGTCCTGATGTGCTGTCTACTGTTCCTAAATGCAAGAAGGCTATAATGTACCTTATGGAGAAAATGTGTGTTAGATAAGCTCCAGAGTGACAGGGCTTCTGTACATGAGGTCAATATTAATGAAATCAACAATATATACATTAAATAAAGTATTTTTAAGCAGAAACATATACAAAACAAGGTCATGTATTTCCTGGTTGACAAAAATGTATCCTGAATGCTCACAGGGACGTAGCCTGGGTTTTCCCTAGAAGCAATGGTGCACTATTCACTAAGACAATGTTTGAGATCATGTTATGAATACCACAAGTAATGAGAATCAGCTGTATGCAGTAATAAAGTCTGTGACAACAATGGCACAAATGACGACAGAAAATAGAAATATACTATTCCGAGGAAGGCACTACATTACACAGAGTGGGAGGATATTGTTTAAAGACAGTTGATGATAAGATAATGATAAAGCAACACTTGGCAAATATTTTCTATAAAAGGCCAGAGAATAATTATTTTAGGTTTGGTGGCCCATACAGTCTCTGTTACAGCCACTTAAGTCCACTGTTGTTCATGAAAGCAGCCATAGACAAGATACAAATGAACAAGCATGCTATGTTCCCATAAACTCTATTCGTAAAAGAAGATAATGGGGCAGATTTGGCCCAAAGATGTACTTTGCTGACCATTGCACTAGAGCAATTGCTAAAAGGAATTTTAGGAGTATGATAAAACAACAGTTAAAAACAAAATGGAANATGAACCAGATTGGTATCTGCACTTAAAATATATGCCGTAAGATCCTTAATTGATGTAGAAGTGGGCTACAAGTTTGGCTTGGCTTTTTTCAGTTGGCAAAGTAATCAGGAAAACCTGATTAGTTACGTGATCAAACTGCTCATTACAAAACCAACTGGATGTGAACAAGGAAAAATCATCCAAGGTCAGGATATCTTATTTAGAGGATACAGTGAGTTGACTCCATAAAGAAGATATTAAACTTGGTAAACCATCAAGATGTAAAAATTAAGGGAAAGCATAAATAACAGTTGATTACTCAAGCTAGATTAGCGTGGTGATTGAGCACAGGGAATATGGCTAGACTGAGAAACTCAACTTTTAATTTATTTTTAATTAGCTTAAATTTAAATAACTACATGTGTCCATACTGAACAGCAACAATATGGCTGGTAGTTGACTAGATGGGAAGCTCAGTTCTGAAGGACAGGAAAGACTGCTCATCTCTCAGTCTTTGTAAGAATAGCACTAAGCTGAAGATTGTATTCTTCATCAATAACTGACTAAAGAAATTCTGTACTTCTAAGAGACAAATGTTTTAAGATATGAGTAATTATTTATGTTGCTTACTTTTACATTTTTGAACTTGAGAATTAACCAAAGTGCTTAAGCACATGGTTGATCTTTTCTGGATATTAATAAAATTGTTAGCAAATAGTGTCTCCAGGAGATGATGAGGAACAGGGAGGCCTGGCATGCTGCAGTCTATGGGGTTGCATAGAATTGGACACGACTTGATAACTGAACAACAACAACAAAAGTACGTTTAAAATTATTTCTTAAGATTGAGACATTTACTTATGAAATGAGTATACTGATACAGGACTGTTTTCCTATAGTTTCCAGAGTGTGGATTCTTTGGCATGTATGACAAAATTCTTCTTTTTCGCCATGATATGAACTCAGAAAATATTCTGCAGCTCATTACCTCAGCAGATGAAATACATGAAGGAGACCTAGTAGAAGTTGTTCTTTCAGGTAAGTAAATAGTTTCTTTTATTTTGTTGCCTTTTTTTCCCTCCCAAAGAGCCTTTTTTGGCCGGGGGGCGTGGGGGGGGGGCTTCAACTAAATGCTATATTTAATTTTACTTTGTAAATACTATAGTTGCTTACTTCTTTCATCTATTATAAGGTTATTGTATGATTTTTACTTTCAGGAAGGTTGCATCACAGATAAGAAAATAGGAAAATAAGAAAGAAAGTGTTAGTTGCTCAGTCGTGTCCAACTCATTGTGACCCCATGACCATAGCCCACCAGGCTCTTCCGTCCATGGAATTCTCCAGGCAAGAACACTGGAGTGGGTTGCCATTTCCTTCTCCAGGGTACCTTCCCAACCCAGGGATCAAACCCAGGTCTCCCATATTGCAGGCAGGCTCTTTACCATCTGAGTCACCAGGGAAGCCCCCAGGAAAATAAGCCCTGAATTATTTAAAGTGTTACTAAGCTAAGGGGATTATCAGTTGAATTGGAAGAGGACTATATTCCTCTTTTGACTCAAAGAAATTAAACAATTACACTGAAATTCTGTTTCTTTTTCCCATTTCTGTGACGATTTGGAAAAGAAAATCAGAAGAAAAAAAAGCAAATAATGAAAATGTGGAAGAGGAAACTGCAATATTGGTTGATGCCATTACTTAAACAGTGCTCCTTCTCTTCTTTTTCTTTGTGGACATTTTCTTATTCTCTCCTTTCCCCTCTCACCCGTTCTTGCCATCCATTGTTCCTTAGCCCCTGCTATTTCTTAACTCATCCGACAGCAGGTGGACAGGATGGCTAGTGAAAAGTGTCAAGGAATAAAGAATGTGTATGGTAGGCCTGTAGACCTTGTGTTTGGCAGCAAAGGAAAGAGGGAGGGAGAGACGTAGAGGGAGGGAAAAAAGAAATGAAGAGATGGGAGAGAAGGAAAGGAAGAAAGGCCAGGCCAAGAGTCCAGCATCCTGCCTCCATTTTTTTCACTCTTCCCAGTTTCATCTTTACAGTCTTGAGACTCTTTCTGATCACCACCTTTCCTTACTGGTCTCTGATCCTTACTGTTTATCTTCTCTACCACAACCCCAAATTCTGTACACATCCCAGTCCTTGTCTTCCTTTTCATTGTAGAGGGGCTTCACACCCTGTCTTCCTGGGTGGTCATGCTCATATCTATTCCTTCTTTACTCTGGAGCCTACATCAGCCCACAGGGATATCCATTAGTGACTTGCAGGTGATACTGAAAGGATGTCTGATGATGGATGCATCTGCTACTGTTGAGTTGCTCACAGAAGGGAAAAGAGTCTCTTTCTAATCCAGTGGGACTGTGGAGAGCAGACAGAGTGTATCCTGGGATCCTAAATGAGGACTGAGTACATTTCTCCCAGAAACATTGCTATAAGTTAATGTTAAGTTTTATAGTTTTTTAAAATTTAGTGTTCTGTTTCCCAGTACATTATAAGTTAAATAGTGTTTAGCTAAAATAAATATGACAATTATTTGCAATCTAACTCCAAGAAAATGCTTTTGGAGGTCAAAATACGTACTTTTGGAGATCAAATTATTTTAAGTTGGTCAGCTTCCTAAAATAAAGTTCAAAAACCATGATATTAAAGTCTTAAAATAATTTTTTATGGGTGAAAGATGAAAGTTTCAGAAAAAGAAAAATTCTGTATACTTTGACATAAATGACTATGGTTGATGTTCTTAATCTTATCACAACTGCAAGTATAGGGTTTATTTGAATATTTTTCTTATTTTTAAAGCTTTGGCTACAGTAGAAGACTTCCAGATTCGTCCACATACTCTCTATGTGCATTCTTACAAAGCACCTACTTTCTGTGATTACTGTGGTGAGATGCTTTGGGGATTGGTACGCCAGGGACTGAAATGTGAAGGTATGTGTTCTAAATTTTTGATAATTTGAAATAAGTTTTCACATTTACGTTCTTTAATCATCAATGAAAAAATAAGATCATTGGTCAATGACTAGGTAGTACCCAAGGTTTGGAAGCAGAGCAATCTGGTTGTTCTGTGTTAGAATTGCCAGGAGGGTAGGATGCAGGTGCACATCTGATTAGTCAGTAAACTTGTTCTGTAAAGGACCAGAGGGTACATGCTGGTATTTTAAGTTTTGCTGGCCATGTGGTCTCAGTTGCAGTGGCTTAACTTTGCCATTTTAGCATGAAAATAGCCATGGGCAGGTGGTAAACTATGAGAATGCTGTGTGCCAAAAAATTATTTGTGAGTACTGAAATCTTAATTGCATGTAATTTTCACATGTCATAATCCACAGTTTGCTGAAGTTATTTAAGCCAGTGGTTCTCAAACTTTACTATGTATCAGAATCACCTTGAGGATTTGCTGAAACATTACTTTGCAAGGCCCCATCCCCAGTTTCTGATTCAGTAGGTCTGAGGTGAAGCCCAATAATTTATTAGATTTCTAACAAATTCTTGGGTGCTGCCTTGGGGAGCACACTTGAAGAAACCACTGCTTTAGCTAACCTAACTTTTCTAAATAAACCTTTCTACACATTTCCTATTCTTAGCTTGTTATCTGGTTTCTTCATTAGGATAGCTTCTGCTGCCAGAGAAAATGAAAGAAGCACTTGTCTTTTTTAATGTATGCACTTAGATGGTTAAGTTAAAAATGTTTTTAACCTTTTAAAATCTATTTAGGCTGTGGATTAAATTATCATAAACGATGTGCCTTCAAGATTCCAAATAACTGTAGTGGTGTAAGAAAAAGACGTCTCTCAAATGTATCCCTGCCAGGACCTGGCCTCTCAGTTCCAAGACTCCTGCAGACTGACTATGTAGCCCTTCCCACTGAAGAGGTATGTACTCTAAGATAAATAGAGGGCATTTTTACCACTTACTCTTTATGTTTCTACAGTATATATGACATCATCCTAAATCATAAGTTATATACTAAAGAACAGTAGCATTCCTACACTTAAGAAACTGAAAGTGTATGACTGTAAACAGGGCTTACCAGTAGCAATGAATTGCATGTTGTATAGTTTGAGATCACCTTATCACTTGAACCACAAGATCAGTCTCCTGACCAGTATCCTGACTCCTGCTCTACACACTGCACTACAGCTTAATAGTCAGCAACCAATTAGATCACTCCCTTCAAGGAAACCTCAATATATTCTGCGTTTCCAACAATCTGTAGTATTCAGCATTCCCTGAACACATCCTTTCTCCCCACCCCCCTACATTTGCTCCTGCTGATATCTATCCTATATACTTTTTCTAGACCTAGCTCAACAGCTACCTTACTTGATTTCCCTTTACCTNTTCTGCGTTTCCAACAATCTGTAATATTCAGCATTCCCTGAACACATCCTTTCTCCCCACCCCCCTACATTTGCTCCTGTTGATATCTATCCTATATACTTTTTCTAGACCTAGCTCAACAGCTACCTTACTTGATTTCCCTTTACCTAGAAGTTATTTTTCTGAATGCCATACCACTTTTCAAACCTCCTTGATGGTGTGTATAGTATTCTACCGTAATATCACAGCATTTGTATACTAGATTGTCCTCAAGGAGTTTATCTATTTAGAGAAGACAGTATTCATGTCTGTCTTTGCCTCACCATGCCCAGCTCCGTATCTTGTACGTTAGTGGGCTCTCAGTCATAAATGAATAAGTGTTTGAGTGATATCACTGATCTTTACAGTATTCCAGTGAGGTCCATGTACTGTGAGATAGCTGGCACTCAGAATTATCAAGTGACTTGACTGAGGTCACAGAACAAATTAGTAGGCAATATTAGAATTTAACCCGGATCTGCTTATGTGTAAATCAATCATTTTTCCTCATATATTGTACCCCTCAAGGGTAAATGTTGTAGATTGGGGAAGAAAGAAATAATTGCCTTACTTATTTGGTACTACTTTAAATAACTTCCATCTGTAGATTACAGTCTTAATTTAGTTATTTCCGTAACCCCTTTGGCCTTCTGTATATTAATGGCAAAATCAAGCTATTGGACTGGTGTCTTGACAGCTTCATCACAAGATTTAGCTAAATTGAGGAACTAAAATAGAAGCTTCTGAAATTCTTTCACAAAAATCCCACATTTCCATACTGCATAGCCCTACTATGACATTTTTAAAGTATAAAATGAGTGCTATAGCATTAGAACTGAGAATGAGGAATTATTATAAATACATGCGAAAGTTTAGGGAAAGATTGATAATGGAAAAATTAATGCATTTTACACACAAGCTACACAGGGAAACTTGGCTCAAATTGGGGACTATAGAATGAACATACGTTGTTTTAAGAACCACACAAATGGTACTGGTTTGTCAGCNAATTATTCTAAATACATGCGAAAGTTTAGGGAAAGATTGATAATGGAAAAATTAATGCATTTTACACACAAGCTACACAGGGAAACTTGGCTCAAATTGGGGACTATAGAATGAACATACGTTGTTTTAAGAACCACACAAATGGTACTGGTTTGTCAGCCATACCCACTGAGTATTATAAGATTAGGAAATAACAGGACCGAGCAGATGAATAAGGTATTCAGTTTTAATTTATTCATATATATTTTACCCAGAAGATGAAACTTCTTTACAGAAGTATAAGGAGAGTGATATGTTTGAATTGGATAGATTGTGCAGAGTGTTTTAGAACAAGTAGAACCTGTAGTAAAGAATACAGTCTCAAAAATGAAGGTTCATACAGTAAGAAGAGCTGAGAGCTCATTGGAGGAAAATCAGAGGGAAGGAAGAGTGGTAAAAGCGTACAATCTCAAGGAGTAAAGGAAGCAAAGAAGAGATGGGAGTGCCCCAAGTCTGAACCAGGTTTAGAGAAGAACTCACTCTAAGTGGCTATGCAGGAAGCGCCTCGTAACTCGTCAGATGCCAGTCTTCATGCTGGGATGCTTTACTTATCTTTTCTTGTGTAATCCTCACCACAGTCCTGGCAGGCACATAGCTGTTGTCTTGATTTCATAGATAAAGCATGAGGAAGAAAAGTTTCTAAGGAGTCAAAATATTAAACTTCACTGACTACTGACATAAGAGGCCAGTTTGGAATAGAAGCCTTTGAATCTGACCCTGGGGTTGTCATGTAAGAAGGCAGTTTCTATCAGTGTCTGAAATCAGTGTAAAGGGAATCAAGTAAAGAGGTGGAGAGGCAGAAGAAAATAGACTGTTCATTGAATTTGGTTAAAATGGAACCACCAGATTTAGAGAAACCAATGTTGAGTGATGGCTGTTTGGAGATGAGAGAGATTAATGTTCATCTCAGTGCATTTGGGAGAAAAAAAATTTTTTCCTGCCCCACTGCATGACTTGTAGAATCTTAGTACCTGGGATCAAACCTGCATCTTTGGCTGTNATGGAACCACCAGGTTTAGAGAAACCAATGTTGAGTGATGGCTGTTTGGAGATGAGAGAGATTAATGTTCATCTCAGTGCATTTGGGAGAAAAAAAATTTTTTCCTGCCCCACTGCATGACTTGTAGAATCTTAGTACCTGGGATCAAACCTGCATCTTTGGCTGTGAAAACATAAAGTCCTAAGCACTGGACCACCAAGGCGTTCCCTATTTGGGAAAATTTCTGCAGGAACAGTACAGAATCAAGGTAGAAAGAAATTCTTCATTCTTAAGTGTGCACATTAAAAGTGGAGGTATTTCTTTCACTGAATAATGTTCCGAAGTCAAATATATGTAATTGGGGAATTGCCCCGTTTAAATTTTTATATCACCTTTATTATTTTATATGATTGAGAGTTGGCAATATTGTTACGAAGTTTTTATGAGCAATTCAGCCAAAATTAGTTTAAACACACATTGTGGAAATAATTGGATTACCTTCAGAAAATTTCTGGCTATATATCAGTAAGAAAGAAAGAATTTAAGTTAATAAGTAATTTGTAAAGAGGGCCATTAAAGCAATGTAAGAAAAGAGCTTCCACTCAATTCTAATTACTCTCACTGGTCCCGTTTTAGCCAAGTGCTCTAGGTAATTCTACCAGCATTCTCTATCCTCCAAATTCTGATTAAGTCTGTTGTACCTTTCTTGCCTTCCTCACTCAGTAGATGGTAAACCACTGTTATTGGCTAGATTTCAGTCTGCTCAAGGGTGTTGAGATGGGGAAAAGGTTAAGAATCACTGTACTGCTAAGTAGAAGACCTAGGTGTAACTCAGGTCAGTCTTTCCACGTGTATGTTTTAAGCTTGAGACACAAACTAAGTGGTTGAAGCAGAGCAAGAGAAACACAGTGTTGAGTCACCACTAGACTGGGGCCCAGGGATAAGCAAAAGCTGAAGGCATCCGTTTCTAGTTCCTGTTGGCTGCTTTATCAGCTCTGAGGAATCACTTCAGTGTTCCTTTTGCTGACGGTGCTCTGTACCTGGAGGAGGGTTGGGCCAGGCTAGAGCAGGACACTTTAGACAGCTGAAGTCTGCAAGTTTGGTTTGGGTTTTGACATTCTTTTTGTACTTTTCTTAAATTGCTTCGTAATTTGCTTTAGAACGTTTCTGGCTACACATTATTGAAAAACTATCCCGCAGAGGCTGTATTTGTGTTGTTTTTAGAGTGCTTTCCTCCAGTGGTCAGTCCTTTTCTTTTTTCCTTCCTCCTACTTCCTTCAGAAAAAAAGCCCTTTATTTTCTTCTCCTCTCATTTCTCCTGTACACTTCTCTGTCTTTTGATTTCTTTTGGCTTCTGTTGGTTGAACATAACAATGTACAGTGACTCGATTCCGAGTTACCACATTACTGGTTATAGAAGGCAGTTCTGGCAGTGAAGAGCCAATCAGCTACAGCAAGATCTGTGGTGCATCTAGAAGGCAGTTAGGTATTTGGATTTTGTCCTTGAGAATATGGACTGTGTTCATTTTCATATTTCCAATACATAGTAAAGGACAGTCAATGAATGTTGAATGAATGTGATGGGCTATATTGATCTGACCTGTAATTAAATTGATTGTTTCCTTGGTATACATAAAAAGGGTCATAGTTTAAAAATCCATTTATCCCTCAAATGACACAAAAATTCTTAACCAGCATCTTCTTTAATTTTCCTTTTTGCTCACCTGAGAGGGAAAAAAACCAAATAACTGAAATATACTTAAAATATCAAGGAACTTATTAAAGCATTATTACTAAGGGTAAAGTTGTTTTAATTTACATCTGCCATTATTAATGAAAGATTTTTACATACATATTTTATATATATATGTATGTAAAATATGTAATACATATTTTAGTATTTATTAAAATAGATTTTAAAAACCAAGACTTGTTTCAAAATATTTTCAGATGTTATGTTCAGTAGCTCAACATGAGCAGCACTAACCCTTCTGAATTTACTTAATTTTCCTGTGATTAATTTCCTGGTGAGGAATTTGAACATGTTATAAACTAATTTTAAGGTTTTGTTTTTTATTTGTGAAATATCATATGTGCCTGGCAAATAATAGTTAATCAATGGATACATGTCTGTGAGGATGAAAATACCTTGCATAAATAATAGCAAAAAAATTCTACACTTTTCTTATTCGAGGGTTGGTAAGTTAAGCTTCCAAGGGAAACTGCTGAGATCCACATTTTTTTATTTGTGGCTTTAGTGTTCGAAATAAATGACTTCTGTGGTCAAACCTTGATCTGAATACTTTGTTTTTAATGTTGACTTACATTATGGAAATTACTTATGTTTTAGTCACATGTTCACCAAGAACCTAGTAAGAGAATTCCTTCTTGGAGTGGTCGCCCAATCTGGATGGAAAAGATGGTCATGTGCAGGGTGAAAGTCCCACATACGTTTGCGGTTCACTCATACACCCGTCCCACGATATGTCAGTACTGCAAGCGGTTACTGAAAGGCCTCTTTCGCCAAGGAATGCAGTGTAAAGGTAGGACTGCATGATTTTCTGAAGTAAAATTCGTATTTGTTTTTGTTAGCAAATATAACATAAAATACTTTTTACTTCAGAAGGCTTAAGCAAATAAATTGGTCTCTTAGTGAAAAAAGAAATGCGCATATATATGTATCTATTAACGATGACTGGTATCTGCAACATATGTATTCTGTACCAGGAGCTATGCTAAAGAAAAATTAGAGTGTAAACAGAAAAACTAGAGTTTGAATCTGTGAGATGTGGCTGCTTAACAGTTGTCAATATGGAACCATTAGTGAGCAGGTGAGCTAATATTTGAGCTTAAGTTTTTGCGATTCCAGAGCTAGAGACACTACCCAAAATATAAAATAATGCCCTCCTCTTTCCATTAAATGGAATCACTGACTCGATGGACATGAGTAAGTAAGCTCTGGGAGTTGGTGATGGACAGGAGGCCTGGTGTGCTGCAGTCCATGGGGTCGCAAAGAGCCAGACATGACTGAGCGAGTGAACTGAACTTTCCATTAAATATTCATGCACACACACACATAGCAGCATGTTCAGTTCAGTTCAGTTCAGTCGCTCAGTCGTGTCTGACTCTTTGCGATGCCATGAATCGCAGCACGCCAGGCCTCCCTGTCCATCACCAACTCCCGGAGTTCACTCAGACCCACATCCATCGAGTCAGTGATGCCATCCAGCCATCTCATCCTCAGTCATCCCCTTCTCCTCCTGCCCCCAATCCCTCCCAGCATCAGAGTCTTTTCCAATGAGTCAACTCTTCGCATGAGGTGGCCAGAGTACTGGAGTTTCAGCTTTAGCANCATCCAGCCATCTCATCCTCAGTCATCCCCTTCTCCTCCTGCCCCCAATCCCTCCCAGCATCAGAGTCTTTTCCAATGAGTCAACTCGTCGCATGAGGTGGCCAAAGTACTGTGGTTTCAGCTTCAGCATCATTCCTTCCAAAGAAATCCCAGAGCTGATCTCCTTCAGAATGGACTGGTTGGATCTCCTTGCAGTCCAAGGGACTCTCAAGAGTTCTCTAACACCACAGTTCAAAAGCATCAATTCTTCATCGCTCAGCCTTCTTCATAGTCCAACTCTCACATCCATACATGACTACTGGAAAAACCATAGCCTTGACTAGACGGACTTTAGTTGGCAAAGTAATGTCTCTGCTTTTGAATATACTATCTAGCAGCATGTTACAAGAGTTTTATTTTTGCTTTAATTATGTGGCTGTGAGAGCTGTACCAAAATTGTCATTCTAAACAATCACACTGAAACAGGCAGAAATAGTAGAACCCACTGGAATTATTATGGGGACCATCTATATTTGGATACTAACCCAAAACATTGTCATAGAATTCCAAAAACATCTCTAATAAACTATGTTTTTAATAGAGTAATGGTTTCCTGTAGTTATATAATCTTTTAATGCTTTTAAAAGATGCTTTTATCTTTTTGTCTCGCATCTTCTCAACAGTGCTGCACAACTATGTGAAAACCAAAATAGAGATATTAAATGTGTTATTAGGCATTGAGCCAAGATAGATATAAGTAATCTGTCTATAATCTTATGTACTTATTTTTCATGTGATTATTGTAATTATCATTACTTCTTGATACCATACTTTTTATGTAAAAGTATTTGTGGAATTGGATTACCTAGTTTCATCTATGTAAAACATTGGAATTGAGATCTTTGCAACAATAAGTCCTGTTTACAGTGTTGAATTAAATAATTTATGTGTAAATTTATAAGTATATAAGAAAACTTTTCTTAGCAATATGTGGCTACATAGGAGAATATCAAATAGAGAATACATTGTACATTTGTTGCCAATATTTACTAACCATCAGGCAAGCTTAATTAAATGTTGAAATTTTATTTCAGCAGCTTACTTTTGAATATGAGTTAATACATAAATTAATACTTTAAATATCAACACTAAAGTGTACTGGCAAGCAGCCACTAAAGAATGTTTTGGGAAAGAACATTAAGAACAGATTTACAAATTCTAGCCAGCAGATAATGTTAGTAAAGGTAGTAAATATACCGTTCTACTGAGTAGAACAAAAACATTCTAAAACTGCATGCAAAAAAGCACAATACTTTTTAAAAGAATGATTGAATAAAATATGTATGTAGATTAATGAATTTTGAAATAAAATCAGTTAACTATATGACTGGCTTAGTAGTTTAACTTCTTAGAGCTCTAAAAGAATGTTTTATGCTTATATTGGTTCAGAAAGTATCAAAAAGTCATAATATAATTCAGTAATCCCTGTATTTTTACTTCAAAAGTAAAATAGACATTTTCATTCACTTGTTAAGCTAAGGAAAAAAATAGTTAAGATAAAACAATTATGCAGGATCATTTGAGAAAAACATACAATTCTAAGAGCAATTCATTTATTCATTCATCTGTTTTCCACTTTGTTATATTAAAATTTCAGGGCAGCTTATATAAGCCACATAGGATAAAACAAAACATAAATAAATTAATAAAGAATATGGGCAGGAATATAGAAAAGCATAAATGACTGTCATTAGAACTCCATACTTGCTGCATATGGGTGGTAAATTTGGCTTTACATTTCAGAGGGAAAGGGAAACCTTGTTATTTTCACAATTTGCAAACTTCATGAGATAAAAAAAACAAATATTTAAATGTATGCCAGTGTTAATAGTAGGGCCTCAACTTTTGAAAATGTTATTACATAATGCAGGTTTTCTCATCCACCAAATTTTTAATTTCATAGAGCTTTTTCTTATAATGACCTTTCTGTATTCTATTGGCATGATACCAAGAGTTTTCTTCAATTATAGAAGTTACAAAATTATTCTAAATCAGGACTTGAAATTATTTTTACCCATTTATTGTTGGTAGAATTATTTTGAAGGTGGTGTTAGACAGTACTTATAGCAGTGGGTTTCAGTTTTAATGTAGAAGTCATTAAAGTACCCATTTCTTAACCTCACTCCCAGAGCTGCTGACGTAGTGGGTTAGGGGTGGGGCCCAACCAAGATCGTGCATCTCAAAAGATGCTGATGCTCCGGGCCTGGTGACCATAATTTGAGAACCATGAGTTACACAGTAGTATCGAACAGCTTGGACCTGACTGACACTCATCTGCAGGGCAATCAGCTCTGAGGTTCTTGCAGACTGAAGAGAGCCATTATATACTACAGGTGGGACCTTGTGCATGAGAAGCTCAGTCCTCTCTTGCAAGGTTGTCTGGAAAAGCTCACTAATTCCTAATAAAAGATTGTAGCATTGCAATTTCTTTTCTGCATATGTACCAGGTCCTGATAATTAGGAATTGAAAGTAACTGCCTGACATATGTTGGAAAGGGATTTAATCAGCCTGAGAAACTCTTTAAGGAGGATGTGGAAAGAAGAATGCGATGTAAGGGAGGGAAGCATGGATCTGCAGCAACATTTTAGCAAAGTGTTAAACAAGTGGTATAAATTTAATTTTACAGATAGAGAGACTGAGCCCTGAGGGATTAACCAACTAATAAGAGATGGTATCAGAATTTGAAACCAGACCTTTAATCTAAGACCTGAGTTCTTATAGAGGAAATCTTTATTATTTCATTATCATTATTAATAATACTATGTGTGATTAAAGAAAGTCTTTAACCATATCTGATACTGCTTGACTTTTTACATAAATTAATAAGATGAATATTTTATTTTAGATTGTAAATTCAACTGCCATAAGCGATGTGCATCTAAAGTACCGAGAGACTGCCTTGGAGAGGTTACTTTCAATGGAGGTAAAAGTCTTTTTCTTAATTTCCAGAAAAGATCACAATTCTTTTGTGTATTATCTTTATATAAGGTTATATTTGCATATTTTATTTTGTTTACTTTGTTTCTTTGACTTTTTTCTGATTTAATAATCAAGCAAAATACAGATATCGCTAATAGTATACTTTTAATTATGCCTCCGGTCTCCTTTAACCATCTACCACTCTGTAGTCAAATGTGGCAAATGGTGCTGCATATTCTCGTTTGTCTTTAGACATAGCAAAACTTATTTTATAACCCTGCTGTTGTCCCTTGAACTATTTCATATTTCTAGTATTTATTAACTACTTAATGAATGCTAGGCACTATTGTAAACATTTTACATATATTGACATTTAAACCTAAGAACAACCTTTCGAGATAAGGACTTAGAGATGAGTAAACTTAGGCACAGAAACATTAAATAATTTGCCTAAGAGATACAACCAGTAGTGGTAGAGTTGGGATTTGAATCTGTGTGGTCTGGCATCTAAGTTCATAGTCTTTAGAAGTCATTGTACTGTCTCACTTTCTCTTTTTCTATCAAATAATCACTTAGCTGAACATTCTTGCCTTTTTACCTTTTTTCCCCCCCTCTTTTCAAGATTATATCACTCAAAGTGATTACCTTTTTTGGAAGAAAGGAGTAAACNTCTGGCATCTAAGTTCATAGTCTTTAGAAGTCATTGTACTGTCTCACTTTCTCTTTTTCTATCAAATAATCACTTAGCTGAACATTCTTGCCTTTTTACCTTTTTTCCCCCCCTCTTTTCAAGATTATATCACTCAAAGTGATTACCTTTTTTGGAAGAAAGGAGTAAACTTGCAGCATAATTTTTCCTTATTATTACATGGCTGGTAAAAATTGAATGTAAGTAGTTCTATAGGAAAGGCTTCCCTGGTGGCTCAGATGTTAAAGAATCTGCCTGCAGAGCAGGAGCCCTAGGTTCAAGCCTTAGGTTAGGAAGATTCCCTGGAGAATGGATACAGGAGGAAAAGCATAAGGAGTGGAAATTAATCTTAAGAGTTTAACATTTTCTCATGTGGTATGTTTTCTGTGGTTGCTGTTTAAGACACTTGACAGAGCATTATTGGTTTCTTTGTTTCAGTTGCTCAGAATTAATACAGCTTTTCTATATGATTGAAGTAATTTCTAGATTTAGCTAGTTCATGTATTTTTGTCCTTGTCTACCTTTTGACAGATGGATATGAAATGCCATTTACATTTATTTTAATGTTCATTTATCTCTTTCAGATATTTACTGTTTAATTAAGAGTTTTTTCTCTCTAAATTACTTGTTTACTTGTTGTATATTCTACTAATTCTTCATCAGCTTTATTGAGATTGAGTTGTATACCATACAGTTCATACATTTAGTTTATTCTCAAGTTATACAGCCATCACTACAGCCTAATTTTAGAACATTTTCATCATCCTGAGAAGAACTCCATACCAATTAGTTGTCACTTCCCATCCACTTTTCCCTGCTAGCCCCTGGAAACCACTAAGTCAACTTGTATCCGTATCAGTTTGTCCCTTCTAGACATTTCATATAAATAGAATCATACAATGTGTAGTCTCTGTGACTAATTTCTTTCACTTAGCATAATGTTTTCAAGGTTCATCCATGTTACATGTATCAATAGTTCATTGTCTTTTTATTGATGAGTAATATTCCTCTGCCTGAATGTTCCACACTTGATTCATTCATCACCAATCAGACATAGTCCTTTGAGTTATATCCCTTTTGGAGCTATTATGAACAAGGCAGCTATGACCATTTGAGTACAATTGACTACATGTGTTTCCATTCCACTTGGGTAGATAGCCAGTAATGGAACTGTTGAGTCATATGGTAGCTCTGTTTAACATTTTGAGGACTGCCAAACTGTTTACCAAAGCAGCCATACCATTTTACATTCCCACCAGCAGTGTATGAGGAGTCTCATTCCTATGTATCCTTTCCACCACTTGTTAATTGTCTGTCATTTTGATTGTCACCGTCTTAGTGAGTATGAAGTATTGTCTCATTATGGTTCTGATTTGCATTTCCCAGATGGCTAACGACATTCTGTATCTTTTTATATACCTCTTGGTCATTTTTACATCTGCTTCAGAGCAATATCTCTTCTGGTCCTTTGCCCATTTAACTAGGTTATTTATCTTTTTATTATGGAGTTGTAAGAATTCTTTAGATATTCTGGATACAAGTCCCTTATTTGATACATGATTTGCAGATACTTTCTACCATTCTGTACACTGCCTTTTCACTTTCTTTGAGGTGTCATTTGTAGCAGAGAAGTTTTAAATTTTGATGAAGTTCAATGTATTTGTTTTTTCTTATCATTTACATTTTTGGTGGTATATCTGAGAAAGCTTTACCTAACTCACGATCCCAAAGTTTACTCCTGTGCTTTTCTTCTAAGAGTTTTATAGATTAAACTCTTATATTTAGGTCTGTGGTCCACGTTAAGTTAATTTTTGTAATTGATTTAAGGAAGGCTTCCAATTTCCTTTTTTCTTTTTTGCATATAAATATCCATTTGTCCTATGACCATACACTGAATAGAATGTTCTTTTTTCATTGTATTGTCTTAGACACTTGTGGAAAATCAGCTGACCAGGTCTATAATATAGTGGCTAACCTTTTACTTTGCTTCTAGTATCTTTTGTCATATCAAATTTAAAATTTTGAGGCAATCAAGTTAATTTTCTGCCTTATGGACTTTTATACTTATATCATCCTAAGAAATATTTCTTTAGCTTGAATCATAAAAATATTTTTCTGTAATTTTAAGAATTTTAAAAATGGTTTTCACATTTGATATACTGTCTCTACTGAGGTGTATTGATACTGCATTAATGTAAAATTCTGAATTCATTTAAAACTTTGCCAGAACCATCTACTTTGGGAACAGATACAGATATACCAATGGATATTGACAGTAGTGACATGAACAGTGATGGTAGTCGGGGCTTGGATGACATAGAAGAACCATCTCCCCCAGAAGATAAAATGTTTTTCTTGGATCCATCTGATCTTGATGTGGAAAGAGATGAAGAAGCTGTTAAAATAATCAGGTAATGCACGGGTATGGTCTGCAAGCTATTTCCAAATGCAAGGAGTCCAGAAGTTCTGTTAAAAAATAACAAATCATATCTCTTTTAAGTGGAACCTAAAAATGTAATTATAAAAAGAAAATTTTTTTTCTTGAAGTATATTTGTTTTACAATGTTGTGTTAGTTTTTGCTGTACAGCAAAGTGAATCAATTAATACATAAACGTATATCCGTCTTTTTTAGTTTTCCTTCTCATGTAGATCACTACAGAGCACTGATTAGAGTTCCTTGTGCTCTGCAGTAGGTTCTCATTAGTTATCCATTTCATGTACAGTGCTATGGAGAAGCAGACGGCAACCCACTCCAGTGTTCCTGCCTGGAGAATCCCAGGGACGGGGGAGCCTGGTGGGCTGCCGTCTATTGGGTCGGACGGGGTCGGACACAACTGAAGCGACTTAGCAGTAGCAGTAGCATACAGTACTGATGCTTGTCAGTCCCAATCTCTCAATTCATTCCACCTCCTAAAATGTAATTTAAAATCAATTAAATTGTGGCTAATGCTTTTACATATACCACAGTATTTTTCTGAAATGAATTATATTCCTCTTGCTGTCCACTCAAGATGAGAAGGTATGAGAATCCCATTTTCTTAAAAAGAATAATTCTTTATTTAAATACAGTCTAGATAATGATACCTAGCTGTGTAGCAGTGTTTTACCAAGTGCCAGCATTGGACTTCAGGTAAAGCAACCAGTTTCTTCACACAGGCATATTAGCTAATGTTGCAAACCCCAGTAAGAACCTGATGATGGTGATGAATTTGGGGGCAGTTTTCATATTGCAATTCATCTATTAGTGCTCTATAAAAATGCTCCTGGATTATGAGACTTATATATCCTTCTATATTTATAGAAATTCAGTTTCTTTAGATATAGCCTTTAAGATATACTACTTTGTGATACAATGTTAACATTTTAAGCAGGTTTTGTTTTTCATTGGCAGCAAATAGGTATTTAGAGAAAATTGGTCGTTTGTCAGTCTCGTATGGCTGAGTCATTTATTCACTTTGCCTTATCATTAAATTATAGCTATTATTATCATTATTAACTAAATGTTTGCCCAAATTGGAAACTGAGAGAACTAACCTAGTTTCCTAATCATGGATACTTCACAGTTTAAGAGCAAGTATTTAACTGTTTGAGACTCAATTGAAAAACAGTGTATTTTTCACACACTTCTGCCAAGGTGCTCTTTATTTCCAGCTACACTGTTACTGACCTATGTTTCAGTATTACCTGATGTGACTCATTTCATTATTTATTATTTTTACTTAATACCTGTAAATCATTTTTATTTCAGTATCGTCTATAAGTAATTATTGCTGACAACATGAATAATGGAATTTGATATTTGAATTTTGTCTTGTGATGAATTTTTCATGTTATCTAGGGTACGATTTCTTGCAGCAATCCCAAATGAGACCCTCTCCCAGGTTCCAGATTTGCCAACCAGAGAGGATTCTTTCTGCTCTAGTCATTGTTTTCGTATGTCCTGTGGCCCTCCAGAAATATTCATGACAAATAATGATAACTTACAGTATTGTGGTAGGAAGAGGAGCCCCCCTCCAGGGCGGGGATCTTGTCTAAGATCCCCAGGAGCAGGCGCTTGTCTAATACTGGGAAAAGAATTGTCCAAGGAGACACGTGTGCTAACAAAGCAAGAGATTTTATTGGGAAAGGGCACCCGGGTGGAGAGCAGGAGGGTAAGGGAACCCAGGAGAANTAACTTACAGTATTGTGGTAGGAAGGGGGGCCCCCCTCCAGGGCGGGGATCTTGTCTAAGATCCCCAGGAGCAGGCTCTTGTCTAATACTGGGAAAAGAATTGTCCAAGGAGACACGTGTGCTGACAAAGCAAGAGATTTTATTGGGAAAGGGCACCCGGGTGGAGAGCAGGAGAGTAAGGGAACCCAGGAGAACTGCTCTGCCATGTGGCTTGCAGTCTCGGGTTTTATGGTGTTGAGATCAGTTTCCAGGTTGTCGTCTTTGGCCAATCATGCTGATTCAGAGTCCTTCCTGGTGGCACACACATTGTTCAGCAAAGATGGATGCTAGCGAGAGGGATTCTAGGAAGTGGGTGGACGCATGTTGTTTCCATTTGACTTTTCCCTAACTCTTTTGGTTGGTAGTGGCTTATTAGTTCCATATTCCTTACCAGGACCTCCTGTTGTAAAACAACTCATGTAAATGGTTACCTGGCCAGGGTGGACCGTTTCAGTCAAGTGTGCTTCCCCTAATAGTATCATCTTTGTCTTTTATAAATTAACTATGTATCATCATAACAGGATTAATTTATCTTTTTTTTCTTAAGCCATTGTTTGTCTTCGTAAGATATTTTGAAGAATTTTAGTTTAATTATCTTTAAAAGGGTTTGATGAGTTTACTGTATTGGTGATCTTTTAAGTTAACATTATAAATATTTGTCATAAATTTAAAATATTTTTTAGTCCATCTACAAGCAATAACATTCCGCTGATGAGGGTCGTCCAGTCCATCAAACACACAAAGAGGAAGAGCAGCACCATGGTGAAGGAAGGTTGGATGGTCCATTACACCAGCAGGGATACCCTGGTCAGTAATCACAGGCATTTTATTATGGTAGTGAAACTCTGTTATGTGCTTTACTTTGTGCGTTTTTTAAGTCAAAATGAGAATGAGATATATATTAAGACATCACAGTACACCGGATGTTAGGAATATTTAAAAGGTGGAATATTTAATGTACTATTTTTATAAATTTGTAGAACAGTAGAGATTCAAAGCAAGTCTGATGGTACACCACCAAATGCACAATCTCTGAAAGAAAGAATTGATATTCCCTGGTCGCTTACATGGTTAAGAATCTGCCTACAATGCAGGAGACCCAGGTTCAATCCGTGGGTTGGGAAGATCTCCTGAAAAAGGGAACGGCAGCCCATTCCAGTATTCTTGCCTGGAGAATCCCATGGACAGAGGAACCTGGTGAACTACAGTCCATGGAGTCGAACACAACTAAGCGGCTCTCACTTCACAGACTTCTGCTCTGCAAAAGACAATGTTAAAAGATTGAGATGACAAGCCACAGACTTGGAAGAAATATTTACAAAGAAAGATATCTGTAAAAGACTCTTCTCCAAAATATACAAAGAACTCTTAAAATTCAACAGTAAGAAAACTTAATAACCTGATTAAACAGTGTGCTTAAGACCTTAACATATACCTCACCAAAGAAGATACCTAGATGGCAGATAAGCATATGAAATGATGCACCACATCTTATGTCATCAGGCAAATGCAAATTAAACAGTGAGACACCGCTGCCCATCTGTTAGAATAGCCAAAATCATAAACACTGAGAACACCAAATTCTGACAAGATGTAGAGCAACGAGAGCTTTCTTTGATTGCTGGTAGGAATGCAAAATGGTATTGGTAACATTTGAAGACAGTTTAGTAGTTTCATGCAAAACTAAAATGCTTTTACCAAATGATCTAGCAGTCGTACTCTTTGCTGTTTACCCAAAGGAAATAAAAACTTACATTCACATGGAAACCTGCATATGAATGTTTATAATGGGTTTATTCATAATTGTCAAAAACCTGGAAGTAATAGATCTCCTTCAGTAGGTAAATGGGTAAATAAACTGTTCTAAAGACAATGGAATGTTATGCAGCATTAAAAAGCAATGACCTNCTTTTCCAGTCCTGTGGCCACTGCTGAGTTTTATAGATTTGCTGGCATATTGAGTGCAGCACTTTCACAGCATCATCTTTCAGGATTTGAAATAGCTCTCCTGGAATTCCATCACCTCCACTAGCTTTGTTAGAAGCATATAAAAAAATCTTTGTTCCTCAACTCCATCTTTCTCCCTCACCAGAAGTGATCATCTTTTGTTTTTGATTCATATGCCACTACCCTGAAACTTACCTTTTTAACTTAATAATATAAATAGCTTTCTGACTCAGTACTTATACACCCCTGCATCCTTAAATGTGTAGATAGTATTCTTTTGTATGGATGTATATTCTCTTTTACCAGTTTTCTGTTGATGGATTGGTATTGTTTATGGATGAATTTTGTTTTAATGTAATGATATTAACTGTATGTTAGCTAGTTTTTAAAATNATACACCCCTGCATCCTTAAATGTGTAGATAGTATTCTTTTGTATGGATGTATATTCTCTTTTACCAGTTTTCTGTTGATGGATTGGTATTGTTTATGGATGAATTTTGTTTTAATGTAATGATATTAACTGTATGTTAGCTAGTTTTTAAAATTTAAGGTACTGTAAGCATTCACATGTCAGTAAATATTAGTATTACTAAGTTATATACTAACAGTTTTTTCCCCATACATCATTCATTTTACAGAAGATTTGTCTACCAGTATCTCTGTATCTAATTGTCAGATCCAAGAGAATGTGGTAAGTAAATATTACAGCTAAAATATGCAGATTGGGTAACTCAGGAAAATAAAATGTGAAAGTCTTACTAGAAAATAAGTTTATAACCCAGAGTACTGTGCAGTTTGCCTGAAGACACTAGACTGAATTGTGGGTGATAACTTCCTGGAGGAGTTCTGCTTTGTGAAGGAAACTGAGGCAATTTCCATTTAAATTATGAAAATAAAGGTAACTTTTTCATAAGTGACATTAGAAATTACAGAGTGATAGAATAGTTCAAAGAGAAGAGAGAGGCTACTTTCTGGGTCAGAGCAGGGAAAATTTCCTAAAGGAAGTAAAACTTAAAATATACTTAAAAAGGGTTTTGACACAAGTGCTGAGAGGATGTCGGTTAGAGAAAATTTCATGAAAGTACAGAGAAGCAGAAAATGCAGGATTTTAAGGCAGAGTGAGGACTCAGTTTAGCTGGTACATGTAGGGGTTTACCGTAGGGGGTCAGCATACTTTCTATAAGGGGATGGAAGTAAATATTTCAGGCTTTGCAAACCATATACAGTTACGAATTCAACTCTGCTGTCATTGTGAGAAAGCCATAGTCAGTACATACAGGAATGAGCTCGACTGTTTTCTAGTATAAGTTTTTTCGTGAACAGTTATATTTGAATTTCATATAATTTCATGTTTTACAAGATGACATTATTTTGATTTTTTTCAACCATTTAGAAATGAAAACTGTTCTTAGTTCAGGAGCCATACAGAAAGAGGCAGCAGGCTGGATTTGGCCCACAAGCCTAGTTTGCCAGCTCCTGGATTAGTTAGAAAAAGGAGTCCAAAGCTGTATATAAATTTATTTGATTCAAATCCCTCTTACTCTTCAACTTGGGGCATCCAGCTGTTACTGTTCAGTAACATAAACATTGGATTTTCTAAGATTGTAGTAGAAACTGGATGTCCAGTTGTGTTGTGGGAGATGGAGGGTTTCAGGGAGATTAGATCTGTGTGGCTCTTGTCCAGGTAGCACGTGTGCATGTGCAGTCGCTTCAGTCGTGTCTGACCCTGTGGACAGCAGCCTACCAGGCTTCTCTGTCCATGGGATTCTCCAGGCAAGAATATTGGAGTGGGTTGGTAGGTAGCAGAGGAACCAGATTACTGGGGAGAGAAAGAAGTTTTCTCATTTCATTTTTACAGATGAAAAGACCAAGTCCCAGGGAATTAAGCTTATTTAAGAATACCTTATTTAAATGGAAATTAGGGTTTGTGGAAATACTGATTTTTATATGCCAGGCACTAGACTTGACACTTTGTATATCTTCATTTAATTCACTTAAAAATCCAGTAAGATAGATGTTATTATATCTGCTTTACTAATGAGGGAATGAGGCCTTGAATAAACTTGGTTTATTCAATCCAGTGACTACCATGAGAAGGCACTGTCTGGGAATGTAACATTGAACAAAATAGGTGTAGTCCCTGGCTTCATGGAGACTGTAGAACATACTCAAATGAGACCTTGACCGAGGATCTGTGGGAAGGATTGGAGAATGCTTTCTAAGAATATTCTGACAGCAGCAGCTGCTAGTGGGGGGAAAAAAAAAGGAAAGGGAAGGAAGAAGATTGAGGAGTAGATAGGAGTTATNCTTTACTAATGAGGGAATGAGGCCTTGAATAAACTTGGTTTATTCAATCCAGTGACTACCATGAGAAGGCATTGTCTGGGAATGTAACATTGAACAAAATAGGTGTAGTCCCTGGCTTCATGGAGACTGTAGGACATACTCAAATGAGACCTTGACCGAGGATCTGTGGGAAGGATTGGAGAATGCCTTCTAAGAATATTCTGACAGCAGCAGCCGCTAGTGGGGGGAAAAAAAAGGAAAGGGAAGGAAGAAGATTGAGGAGTAGATAGGAGTTACATATACTCTTTTTATCAGTCTTTCAAAATAAGGCTGATCTCAAAAATACAAAACTTTTGAGTTTTTCTTTGAAGTCAAAGATAGCAAGTCTCTTTAATAGTAAAGTTGGTAAAACTTTTTTCTTAATTTTTATGTTAATTTACTTTTTATAGATCACTACTTAATAAATACATTTTTTAATACAAATCATGTTTCCCCCAGTGGTGGTCTTACAGAATACATTATAGTTGTACAATAAGAGTGATAGTAAAGTTGGTCTTTTTTAGGACAGAGAATGTCTGTATTTCATAAAGTCTTTTGTGAAAAAGAAATCCCTCAACCATAAAAACTGAAATGTATTCAAGTATTTGATAAGAATCAGAGATATTGACATGGTTTCATGGAAATAATAACACTTATTCTTTCCCAAATAGGACATCAGTACCGTTTACCAGATCTTTGCAGATGAGGTGCTTGGTTCAGGCCAGTTTGGTATCGTCTATGGAGGTAAGCATTTGCAGCCTTTTGCATGTTGTAGATAATGTAGGAAATTTAAAAACCATCGGCCTGTTGTTAGCATGTTTTCACAATTTTGCAAGTGGTTTTTTCCTCAGATATTAATCTGCATAGTTTTAGATAAGTCCTTTTCACTATGCTGCTCTTGCTGCTGCTGCTGAGTTGCTTCAGTCGTGTCCGACTCTGTGTGACCCCATAGACGGCAGCCCACCAGGCTCCCCCGTCCCTGGGATTCTCCAGGCAAGAACACTGGAATGGGTTGCCATGTCCTTCTCCAGTGCATGAAAGGGAAAAGTGAAAGTGAAGTTGCTCAGTCGTGTCCGACTCTTAGCGACCCCATGGAAGTATTAATTTCTTAATTTAAATGGAAAACTTTAAAAAGAAACAGAGAATCAGAAAATTCACAGTAGTTTTCATCGTGTCTTATAGCTTACACAGAAAGATGTTTGTGTGGTTTGAAGTTTATGTTGGACTCTGAGGGTTCATTTATTGAAGTATGTGCCCCACTGGTTTTCCCACACAGTTGCCCGTTTGTCTGCGGTTGGCACAAACGGTGTATCAGGTCTGAACACCTGAAATCTTATCTCACTCTCTGACTTACATTGCCGAAGCCTTTTAACCTCGCTGTGCTCAGTATCTTCATCAGTTTAATGGGGCTTATACAACCTGGCCTGTATATTCATTAATGTATGTAAAGCTACTTTACAAGCTATGGTGCAAGGTAGAAAAGTAATGTTAAACCCTTTGCATTCCTTACTACGACTAGTTGGCATTTCTGCTTGAAGATTTACCCTAATATATACTTAAATCACTCTTCAAAGAACCTAGAATAAAATTAATTCCATGGTAGTGTTTGTATCTTGACAGAATTTCTGAAGACTAAATCACATAGTTAACTTTCATTTAGTTAATAAGGTGGATTATTTTTCAGCAGACAAGTTCATTCAAATTTCCTGCTACTTCAAATAATAAAACAGCCTTTATTAGAGGCAGTTACTATAAGGGAAAATTATAGGTGAGAGATGGAGAAAGAACAAAATGAGCCTGCCCCCTAAAAGAAATACAAAAGTAGATACATATCAATTTCAGTTTGTGGACAACTTCCTAATGAAGCTTCTGTATTGTATGTAACATCAATTTGCATTTTCTTTCTTACCTGGACTTTTTTGAAAAATAGGAAAACACAGAAAGACTGGAAGGGATGTGGCTATTAAAGTAATTGATAAGATGAGATTCCCCACAAAACAGGAAAGTCAGCTCCGTAATGAAGTGGCTATTTTACAGGTAAAAAGTTGCTTTGTATTGGTTTTAATTTTTGATTTATGAGTTTATAAATCCAAGTCTGTCTAGTGAACTGGTAAGATTTGGGTTTTGTTTTCTTTGTTTGCATTTTATAACATTTGGCTCAGTGAGAGGCCAGTGAGCTTCTGAATTAACTACCTTTTTTGAAAAAGAGGCAAAATTACGTTACAGTAATCTAGGAGTTAAAAGGACTGACATTATGGTAGTAGGTTGTTTGGAACACATTTTCACAAGTAAAATCTTAAAAAAGCTCAAATTTCATTCTTAACCCATCACTCCATGAACTAAAAACACTTTGATACTTCTACCACCCCATTTCATTATAACAGTTTAATCCATTCAGCTATACTTTTAAAGATACATTGGCAATGAGTTAAATTCCATAAAATAAATTACTGTGAGTTTTTATTCTCATGTAACATGTTTATCTGTTTTGGAAGTCATCTAGAAGATTAAAAGTTAGCTTTATTTTTCTGAATACATTTAATTTATAATATGCAAATGTTTATTGATTCATTGTATAGCTTTTGCATGGTATTTAAGAAAATGTAATAGTTAATGCTGTCAGAGCCCTATTTGCTTGTGGGTGAAGTTCAAGAAGACACAGCCTGTTGAACTTGGTGCTTCTTTGGAGAAGAAGGTAAGAAAGTTGTAAACATGTAATTAATTTTACATTTATTACATTACTGGTCACTATTACTAACACCTGCCTCACTTTTTCCCAGATGATCAAAAGATGGTGGTCTACAAGCTACCTGTGGTCACTTCAAGGCTGCCTCCTCCTATGAAGCTACCTTTAAAACAGTCTGAATAGTAGCATTCAGACTCTGCATTAGGGTTTGAAAATATTGTGAGATCTTTTTTCATTATCTAATTTTGGACTCTTTCTCAATATCCAGTTTTTATGCAACAAATAAATATTAAGGATTTATTCATAAGACTTGATTTCTCCTTGTCACTTTTTAAAACTTTATTGTAGTTGATTTACAGTGTTAATTTCTGCTATACAACAAAGTGACTCATTTATACACACACACACACACACACACATATATATATATCCTTCTCCATTATGGTTTATCATAGGATATTGAATATAGTTCCCTGTGCTGTACAGTAGGACCTTGTTGTTTATCCATCCTATGTGTACTAGTTTGCATCTGCTAATCCCAAACTCCTAATCCATCCTTCCCCCACCCCTTTCAACCCCAGTCTGTTCTTTATTTCTGTGAGTCTATGTCTGTTTCATAGAAATGTTCATTTGTGTCAAACTTTAGATTCCAGATATAAGTTCTCCCTGTAACTTTGATCACAAATACAGCTCTGAACTAAATACTGAAGCTTATTTCTCCCATGTTACCAACTGCAGATGTTAATAAAACTAAGTTTAGGAATTTGCAGGTAATATACAATGTAAATACTTTATTATTATATCACGCTGGTTCTTTTCATTGATATTGCCTGACTGGGAACATAATTAAATAATTGTAGTATGGGGGATTTTGTTACTTTCATTTCATGAGGATGTGGTAATGTAAAATCTTTTGCCTGAAGAGGGTAGTAAAGTAGTGGGAGATGAAGTGCTCTCCTGGCTTCCTATGTAAATGGGAAATTCAGTATTTTCCCCTTCTCTTCTTGGAAATCACCCAGAAGCTACAAGAAAAATGATAAACAGAAAAGCATACTCTAATATAGATAAAAGAGAGTTCAGATACACAAAATAGGTAGAAGTTTTTCCCAAAACAGTGGAGATGGACTGGGCAGATGTAGGAAGAGGCACCACAACAAGAACTGGTTTCGCTGGCTCTTTCTGAGGTCTACAGTCATGACAGCCTCTCTGGGTTTCGCTCAGATAGAAGAAAGTGAAGGGGCGTCATGACCTAGTAAGATTTAATTCAAGAGAAAACATGAAATGAATTAAGAAGAGCACTCTCAGTGGAAGAGTGCAAATCCCGCTAAACCAAATGACGTCAATAACTTTAAAGGAAAACTAGTGACCATACAGGGAGGAACAGAAATACGTAGATGTCCATGACAGATGAAGTAGACAAAGCTAAGTAAGAACAGAAGAGGGCTAAACATTATGAGGTAACCAGTTTATATTGAACTCTGTACCCACCAATAAATAAATACTTTATTAGCTTAAAAAACAGTTTTTTACCTTAATGTACTAAAACTGCAAATAAATTAGAAAATTGGGGGCAGGAATCTCCCACCACCTGAAAAAACTTTTTAAAGTCTTAATTCTTGAATCAGAGAGCAAAATCATGACCCAAGTATCTAGAAAATAATTTTGGAAATACTGTTTATCAGAGCTTTTAAACTACTACTCATAGAAATGTCAAATACTTAATGAGGAAGGAATGAAAATAAATGAACTGAGTCCAACTCAAAGGATGAACAATCAACCTGAGGAAAACAGAATTAACAAAGATAAAACCGAAGTTAATAAATTTAGTACAGTAAATCCAAAAGCTGGTTAGCTATGTGGGTGGGATAGCAACAAACTAAGTGTCCAACTGAATCAAAATATAAGAAAATACAAAAACATTTTGGGAGGATGATCACAAATTCTGAAAAAAATTAAGGGAATCTTAAGATACTATCTTGGTGGCTCAGCTGGTAAAGAATCCGCCTGCAGTGCGGGAGACCTGGGCTTGATCCCTGGGTTGGGAAGATCCCCTGGAGAAGGGAAAAGCACGAACTCCAGTATTCTCTGGCCTGGAGAATTCCGTGGACTGTATAGTCCATGGGGTCACAAAGAGTTGGACACCACTGAATGACTTTCACTCACTATCTTGTGCAACTCTATTTAGATAAACTTGAAAGCCTGGAGAAAATGATTAATTCTATGAAACTATAATTTACCAAAACAGACTCCAGAGGAAATAGGACATTAAACAAATAGAAGTTGTTGTTAATTATGTTACAGCATACTTCTGTTTTTGTGTGTTCATGCATATGTTCTCAAGGATGGCAGGGGTTGGCGGCCAGAAACCTGAGAGGTAATTTGACTACAGTGTATAGGGGACAGCCAGCCACACTTATAGCTCTGTTGATCACAGTTAGGACGTTTGAATCTTCTGCTTACTGCCATTATCATGCCCTACCACTGCGGTATTTTCACTTTATCTACTATAAGATTGTATCACTTTTTATTTTGCCACCTGGAACACCATCATTGTTTTAAGCTGATTATAAACAATATTTACTTTGTGCTTGCTGTCCATTTTCTAAACACTTGTAAAACACCAACCATGATTCAGAAGTTAAGCTAAAATTGACTGAGACCCAGTCTCTGCTGTCAGTACTGTACTAGAGAGTGAGATTGTATACATGTAATACAGTACTGCAGGATAAGCACCGCTGCGCGGAGAATGCAGGGGCAACTGCTGCAGTAGTCCAGAAGAGAGGCAGTGTTAGCGAAAATTGAGGCATTACAGCAGGAACTGAGAATGGTGGATGCAAAACACAGTTGAGACATGGGGCCCAACTTCACACAGGCCGGAAAAAAGTTTGCCATCTTGGCATAATTAGATATCCACAGTGTGAGAAAAAAAGCATAAGAAAAAACTATTTCTGTTAATAAGGATTAAAACATTTAATCACTTGGGCCAGTATTTAAGAACATGTAAGTTTGAATAAGAAAAATGAAGCCAGGTTATTGAAGAAATTAAAATTCATCCAGAAATTTAGATTTATGTCCAGAAAGAAAGAACCATTAAATGTGGTTGAGTATGGCTGGCTTCTCAAATTCACTTTTGAGGAAGTTTTAATACCAGTAAGATAGTTTGCTTTTTTTTTAAACTATCACATTCAGCTTTGTATTTTTCCAACCTGTAAGCCTCAAAGTGAAAGCCACTAAGTTGTGTCCAACTCTTTGTGACCCCATGGACTATAGAGTCCATGGAATTCTCTAGGCCAGAATACTGGAGTGGGTAGCCTTTCCCTTCTCCAGGGGATCTTCCCAACCCAGATCTCCCGCATTGCAGGTGAATTCTTTATGAGCTGAGCCACAAGGGAAGCCCAAGAATGCTGGAGTGGGTAGCCTATCCCTTCTCCAGCAGATCTTCCCAACCCAGGAATCAAACTGGGGTCTCCTGCATTGCAGGTGGATTCTTTACCAACGGAGCTATCAGTGAAGCCCCAACCTGTGAGCCTAATAGTGCTTAAGAAAAATCAGGTGGTGATGGTAGAGATGCTGAACCTGAAATAGGGAAGATCAAATCAAGATATAATATGAGATCAGGACTTAGATAAATAACTACCTTAAAGACAAAGCCACCTGTTGAGCCAAGACCTTTACAAACAGCCCTGAAGAACCAAATCTCTGTGTAATTGGCTAAAACTTTGATTGGCAGCTGGTGCCTGTTTGTGGATAGCATAAAGTTAGAATACCATCAGAAGATTAAAAAGATGAGAAGAAAGGAAAAGCAATGGAAAAAGTAATGGACAAGGGTAGTTATATAATCAAACTGGGAAAACATTCTTTGCCTTCCCGTGCATCTTCTCTTCAGTATAGAACTTTGAAAATCAAACTCCTTGATCCTTTTTGTTTGCTTTTATTTTTCTGAACTATCTTTTGTGCCATTATTCCATACAGTTAATTGCAGTACATTGTTAGATATTTGCATAGTAAAACTTTACTCAAGTTGGTCACATAATGTTCTGCAACTCTTCAGAATTTGCACCATCCTGGGATCGTAAACCTGGAATGTATGTTTGAAACCCCGGAACGAGTTTTTGTAGTGATGGAAAAGCTACATGGAGATATGCTGGAAATGATTTTATCTAGTGAGAAAAGTCGACTTCCAGAACGAATAACTAAATTCATGGTCACACAGGTATTTTAAACTTTTTTTTTAACTAGAGAAAAATTAAGGACTATGAGAAATAGTGCTTTTCACATATCAGGATATTGTGGGTGTTGTTACTTTGAAGACAGTAACACTTAGAGTTAAATCATGATGAATTGTAATGGACTTTTCAAATTATCATACCGTTTGGGGGGGTCCAGTTAGGATTTAGCTGTGACTTTGCCAAGAACATAAAAAAATTCTCTTTTCTTCAATAACAGATACTTGTTGCTTTGAGGAATCTGCATTTTAAGAATATTGTGCACTGTGATTTAAAGCCAGAAAATGTGCTGCTTGCATCAGCAGAGCCATTTCCTCAGGTGAGCTATTCTCCAGAACCTTTTTAAAGTATGCTTTTAAGTATCTGTGTGACAACATTGTGAAGCACACATGTAATGAAAGGCAGTGCTGTAGATTCAGTTCGTAACTGTCTACAGAAAGAACGTTTTCAGCTTTTAACTACCCACTGGGGAGGATTTATACCTGACTAATTTGAGTTGAAACTTTACGAATTATTGATACATTGTTTGTTTTCATGAAGACTCTTTACACCTAATGACTTTTTAGACCAGCTCTTAAGGAGTGATTTTTTGTGATTTGTGTGCAGTTCACCACTCCCCTGCGGTTTGGGAATGAAGTAGGAAGAGGTAGCCTTGGTTGGTGCTTGGTCCTCAGGACAAATTCCCTATGAAATAAACTGAGAGATAATCCTGAAATGGGAAGATGAGATTTTGGCTGAGGCAGGCAACCAATGCTTCCTCTTTGGAGTACTGTATTTCAAACATTCTCAGCAAAACCCATGGAAGAATTCCATTTCGCATCACCCCCGGGGCTCACATATGTATGATGATAATGTGTCTCCTGCATGTGATACACTCATTTTGTTTTTTACTTGGTTAAATTTAATTTCATTAAAATGTGTTCATCTTGATTCAGATTTATCTCATAACCTAAAAATGGTTCTTAACCCAAAGTCTGAATCATTTATCCTAAGGACTGTACGTTAGTGGTGCCTATGAATGTTTCTCATGACTGTCATCAACTTGAATAATTGATTTCCAAGTTATTGTTTATGTGCACTTATTTTAAAAACAATTAGACAAGAGGCTAGAATAAGGGCAACATGTGACTATTCAGTTAAATACAACTCAGATTGTATTATAAATACAACTCAGATTGTCTTTCAAAGATGTATTTTTTAAAATTGTTCAACTCTTTTACATTTAAGGAAATAATCATATTCCTCTTAGAATGCATATGAGAATAAAAGTAATCCCCTGTCTTTATGAGGTCAAAAAGGTGCCATGAGCATTGATGCTATATTTTAAATAAAGTGCCATATATTATTTCATTTGATCTACAGAGGAGTATGGGCAAAGGATGCACACCCTTCCAGATAAGGTTAAAACTCGAACCTTCTGACCTCCATTAGGATCAAAGGGAAAATAATATCATTTATTTGATACTTTTTTTTTATGAAATGCTAGCCATGGCCACTCTTTTTTCAGTTGCCAAACTGCCAAGTCATCTTTATCAAAATATTAGCTGAAATATGGCATTTAATGAGGGGGAAAACAGAGTTCACATTTCTTCATGGTTGATAATCCTATTCTTCAAATAGGATTTGAATCTCAGATGAAGTAGCCAAATTCAGTAATGACACAAAACAAACATCATAAAAACACGTATGAAGGTCCATCTTTGCTTTCCAGTCATCATGTGTATCACTGGTTTTTAGAGGCCAAATCCCCCATCTCTCAGTTCATCTTAACATAATTAGTGAAGACATTTTGTGAATCTGGGCATTTCCCTCAAGGAAGTACTTGGCATTTGCTGTTCAGCATGGATGTATCCTTAATCACCAGAATTTGAACCTCTGCTAGAGGAATAGGCAGCAAGCTCATTATATTTCCAGAGCTTTCTTTCCAAAAGAGCATGATAGTGACTATGGCTACCCTTAAACATAACTCTTTAAATCTAAACATATAACTAGCAATATTTTGTTCCATATTTTCTAAGAGTTTCAGAAAAGCTACTCTTAATTCTTTCAAGCAATCTCTAGTATTATCTTTGACTGGCCACATTAATAGTTATCTTTTAACACACCAGAATTGGTGTGTATGTACTTGCCAATATATAGTGACCTTGGGAAGAGAGATTCTAGGATTAAGTAAAATAAAGGGTAAGTTTTTAAATAACTTATTTTTCATTCAGCAAACACTTGAGTACATTTATACAGGCACTGTGAGGCCACTGAGGATTTTAAAATGAAACAATTCCTGCTTACAGATAGATGATAGAAAGGGGTCTCCTTAAAAGCCAAATGATAAAAGATCAGCACCCTCCATTTCATCAAAAATGATGAGCACTGATAATACCAGTCTGGTATTTGGCATTCTGGAAGCTAAACTTCAAAAGTGATTGTTTGAAATGACCACTTAGCAAAGTTCTTCATACTGTTAGTAATGGATCATAGGGTTATAAATGTATCTTCCTTTTGGGAAAAGGTTATAATTTCCATATGTATAATCTTTTGACATTCATAATCAATACAGTTAGCAAATGTGTTTAAATGATTCCATATCATATTTAGGGACAGGTATGTATAAATAGATACATATTTTTTAATCTATATCAATAATATAAAATTAACATCATCCTTAATTTCCAGGTGAAGCTGTGTGACTTTGGGTTTGCCCGCATCATTGGTGAAAAGTCATTCAGGAGATCTGTGGTAGGAACTCCAGCATACTTAGCCCCTGAAGTTCTCAGGAGCAAAGGTTACAACCGTTCTCTAGATATGTGGTCAGTAGGAGTTATCGTCTATGTGAGCCTCAGTGGCACATTTCCTTTTAATGAAGATGAAGATATAAATGACCAAATCCAGAATGCTGCATTTATGTACCCACCAAATCCATGGAGAGAAATTTCTGGTGAAGGTAAAAAAAAAAAATTTAAATTTTTGGTCTTGTGCCTCTTAGTTTAAAAACCTTCATGATTCCAAATCACCCTGTTTTGACATCTTTTTTAATATTTCCCATTCATCTTCCAAATTCAGCTATTTACCATTGTTTCAGGAATACTTCCTTTTATATATTGTTTCTTTATCTTGCTAATATTTTCCAGGCAGGGCACTAATCCAGGTCCCAACTGCCTCATTTTGAAACTACTGAAACAGCTTTTTAATTGTCCCCCCCAGTCACCACTGCCAAATCCGTCTTCTGGAAATGCTACTTTCATCTAACTGCTCCCAGACACCTCAGCCTCCCTGTAACCAGGCTGCATCTGTAGGTCTCTGTGATGCTGCCCAAGTTCTCACCTTTTGGTCTCATCTGCTACTACTGCCTGCACGAGCTGCTTTCAGCCATTTGCTGCATTTTGCTTTAGACCTTTCCCCTGCCTACTCTCCTCCTTGCTGTCGAAACCCTTCCAGCCTTTCAGAGATCCCTGATCTTGTGGCTCATCTGTGAAGTCTTCCCTGAACTCCTCCAAAGTGTATGATCTACTTAGGCTACTGGTTGGACCTATTTTTCCTGAAGTAATCTATCTTTTCACAGTCACTTTTCTTATCTTCACCACTTAAAATATTTTTTAAAATTCTGCCAAGTATGAGACCTAATCATAGGGATTAATAAAACTGGGAAAAGTTTGAGGGACAGCATGTAAATAGTAGGCTTACTTGTTAATGAAGAGATCTGATGGAAGAAGTACATTTGAGGGTTGGGGATGTTGCCTAAGTCGCCTTAGAGCCCCTTGGACAGTGTGGTCTATAGACCTCTTTCATCAGAATCACTTGGTGAGGTTATTAAAAAGCCCTCTGGCTCCATCCCTCAGACTCAGACTCACCAGCTGTATTGCTACTCAGGAATGCATTTTAGTAAACACACTGAATGATCCTGATGCACATAGCAGACTGCCATTTAAGGAACAATGGATATTTAGAATATAGAGAAACTAGTACTTAAAATACTTTGGGGAGAAAAAACAGGGTGAAAAAAATCTAGAAGATTTTGACAGGTATTACGGTATATAGAACTAGAAATAGTATAGGATAAGTCATTAGTTCTTAGTAACAATTGTCTTGTTTACATAAGGATATTGTCAGTGTGTAGTTACATGGTTGCTTTGGTTTTGTAGTTAGCCCACTTCTCCAAATAATTGGATAAAATATGCATGCTAAGATCTCACCACATAAACCAAAATACCATGAACTTATTAAAAACCTGTTAAGTATGAACTTTTGGTAAGAAGTTATTACCTCACTATAACTACATCTGCAGGAGCAAGGCAATGGCTTTGGCTGTTTTCCAGACCAAGCCCAAGACTAGAGAATAGCATAGCATCGTTGTGGAGGGGAAACAACAACAANCCAGCAGCCAGCTAAACACAGTTTTTGTACCCTACCATATTTAAGAGGTTAGACTTTTTCATAGCTTTTAAAAGTTACTAATAGTTTCCCCCCAAAAAAGTTAAAGATCTAGGACTATCCACTTATAGAAAATATAGGGGCTTTGTGTTTCTTGATTCCTAAATAATCACTGTGAATGTTTTTTTCCCCTCCAAAAAGAACAAAAGATGTGAAGCCCAGAAATCTGGCTCCACTCTTAAATTAGGTTGACCTCAGCAGGTGACAACCTGGCTGAGCTTTGAGCTCCTCAATCTATAAAATAAAGGTTATAATTCTTGCCTCTGTCTTCCTCAGTGTTGTTGTGAAGATCAGATATTTATAAGCTAAAAGTTATAAAAGTGTTAACTATCATTGCCCATGGAATTTTAGATAGCAAAAGAAAAGAATGTTCATGAATTTGAGATAGCAAAAGAAAAGAATGTTCTTGTGAACATGAGAGGGCCTTCAGAAGACCCTGAAGCCACTCCCTTGTGTAGGGCTAAAAATACCCTTGAGAGAACAGAAGCAAACACCAGTGCTCCTGTGTTCTGAGCTTTTTACGTGTTTTTCCCTCACAGTAGACATGGATAAGTCACTACAAACCTTGTCTCACAAGGAAAGTGAGCCCCAGGAAAATTAACTAGCTGCCTAAGGTCACACAGTTAGGATGTGGATTTGAATCCAGGAAGCGTGTCTCCAGAGTCGTCCTTACTGCTAACCATTCTGCTATACTGCCTACCGTTAGATATACCCAGAAGACATTCCACAGTGTGTCTCAGTATTTCATTCTCATACAGGAATTTCACCTTCATACAGGAATTTTAAAAACTAAAAAGCAAATTAGTTATGCAAAACCTTTGGGAAATGTATTTTCCCTGTGATAGGGGGTAACTTCCCCTAATTTCTCTTAAGTCTGTTTATACAATCAGTGTGCACAAATGAAATAATTTCTGAGTCACTAGACACCCTATTGTGGTTTTACTGCGTAAGATGAAAATTAACTGGAATGCTGTTTGCTATACTTATATAATAAAACTTTACAAGCCATAAGATTAATTGCACTCTTTGTTTTTGTTATTGAGAAGTTTTCTTAGAAAAAATTGTAAAGGCACTGTCAGATAATTTAGAATTGAGTAATTTTCTCCAGTTACTGTATAACCTGTATAACCTTTTTTGTCTTGAAGTCATCATGTTTGTATAAGAAGTAATTGTTAGAAACATTTGATAATGTATGCAAAGTCTATAATGACATTGTTTAGTACATTTTTAATTATATCCCACTTTTTGTAAATATCCTCAAAGAAGTTTGATAATAAAATGTATTTCCATATCACTGTACTTTTCCATGTGAAAACCTGAGCTAGTAGAGGTATCCAAAGAAAAGTGTATTTGGTTGTGTTATTTTCCCAGGCTTTGGTAAGAGAACTGTTTCAGAAATAGTATTTGTAAGTGAAACTAATGCTATATTTAAGAACACAGATTTTTTTTATCTGACTAAAATAAAAAACAACTCATTATTATAATTTCATACAAANTCCAAAGAAAAGTGTATTTGGTTGTGTTATTTTCCCAGGCTTTGGTAAGAGAACTGTTTCAGAAATAGTATTTGTAAATGAAACTAATGCTATATTTAAGAACACAGATTTTTTTTATCTGACTAAAATAAAAAACAACTCATTATTATAATTTCATACAAAATTTGAGGTAATTACCTCAAGGTCTCATTTACTGAAAGTGTGGAATAATTAAAAGCTTTTCAGAAACTACCATCAAATATTCAACTGTTGAAACTGCCAAAAGACTTAAATTTAAGTTAATTTACTTTTTTCTAGGTTTTAAGAAGCACTGGCTAACTCTTTCCCCTTAATCATGAAAACTGTTAAATAATTGGGAACAGCCAACTATGGACATTTTCATTCAGCACTGCCAGTGAACTTCCAATATAGTTAAGCTATAAATTGAAGGCATATAACTAACATTCTTTTCTTTTAATCTCTCAAATTTGTGTGGCTATTAATATAATTCTTCAGAAAGTCTATGTCTGGTATTATTTAAAAAGTTATGTGAACCAAAAGGATGGGAATGTACAGAAATAAATCTTGGCAGTTATCTGAAAATGAGCGAATCAACTAATTTTAGAAAATTATCCCTCCTAAGTAGTCTGCATTTACTCTCATTCATATTTTAAGTACCTGTCAGGTTGATTGCTTTTCCTGTGACTTTTAAAAATTTTAATCCAATTTTGTTTTTAATTATAAAATTCACAGAAACATATTATAAAAAATTCAAATGCCAAAAAGGAAGACAAATTAAAAAAGACTCTTTTCATCCCTCAAACCAGACTGGCAAATTTCATAGTGATTATTGGGCGTTCATAGCACATATAAGGCCTACCTCAAGAAAAAAAATTATCAAGTAAACAACCTAATCTACCATCTAAAGGAATTAGAAAAAGAACAAAGCCGAAACTTAGCATATGGAAGGAAACAGGAGAGGAAATATAAAGTCCAGAAAACAACAGAAAACATCAATGAATCAAGCACTTGTTTTTTGAAAAGATAAAATTGATATGTTTTTAGCCAGGCTCGTTGAGAAAGCAATGGCAACCCACTCCAGTATTCTTGCCTGGAAAATCCTGTGGGCGGAGGAGCCTGGTAGGCTGCAGTCCATGGGGTCGCTAGGTCGGATACAACTGAGTGACTTCACTTTCACTTTTCACTTTCATGCACTGGAGAAGGAAATGGCAGCCCACTCCAGTGTTCTTGCCTGGAGAATCCCAGGGACGGGAGCCTGGTGGGCTGCCGTCTCTGGGGTCACACAGAGTCGGACACAACTGAAGCGAAAGCAGCAGCAGCAGCATTGAGTAGAAAGGACCCAAATAGAATAAATGAAAGAAGAGAAATACTAGAGATTCCAAAAGAAACAGAATACGACAGTTATATGCCAACAAATCAGACAACCTAGAATAAATGCACAAATTTTTAGAAACTTACCCACCAAGACTGAATCAAGACAATCTGAAAAGACCAATCATTGGTGGTGAAATTGAATTTGTAACTAATAAAAAACCCAGCAAACCAAAACTCCAGGTTTCAAAAAGGAATTCTAAACTTACAAAGAAAAGCTAATACCTATCCTCAAACTATTCCAGTAACTGAAAATGGAATACTCCCAGATTGATTCTACAAGGCCACGATTCCCCTTGTACCAAAACAGATAAAGACTACAAAAGAAAATTACAAGCCAGTATCTCTGATGAATAGACACAAAAATCCACATAAAGTAGCAAACTGAATCCAACAATATACCATGATCAAGTGGGATGTATTCCAGGGACACAAGAATAGTTCATTATTTGCAGATCATTCAGTATGATCAATGTTAATAAAAGGATTAAAATCACACAGTCATCTCAACAGACAGAAAAAGGTATTTAACAATATTCAACAGTCATTCATGATAAAACTCAACAAAGCTGATACAGAAGGAACTTAATAAAGGCCATATAACATCATACTCGGATTTCCCTGGGCTTCCCTGGTGGCAGAGACTAAAGAATCTGCCTGCAATGCAGGAGACCTGGGTTCGATTCCCTGGGTTGGAAGATTCCCTGGAGAAGGGAACAGGCAAACCCTCCAGTATTCCTGTCTGGAGAGTTCCATGGACAGAAGCCTGGAGGGATACAGTTCACGGAATCACAGTGTCAGACACAACTTTCACTTTTTCACTTTCGGACTTCCCTGGTGGCACAGTGGATGAAAATCTGCCTACCATGCAGGGGACATGGGTTCAATTTATGGTCCAGAAGATTTCCACATGCCACGGAGCAACTAGTTCTATTTAATCAGCCCCTGTGAATGGCCAGTTGTTTCCAGTTTTTATTAAGCCAATCAGTATTCATGTTTACACTTTATAACAACCAGCTTTATTAATTAGAAGATACTCAATAATTTGTTTCATTAAATTAAGAACACACATTTGTACCAAGAATCAAATACAATCTTAAAAGATCAACTTCCAGTGGTACTGTATGGTTTGTTTTTATTGGCTATGATGAGATAAAATATTTTAATATTTATTTTACCTGTGATATATAAAATGTGTTCCCTTTATTCTGGTTTCTTAGGCCAACTTGGGGGTGAAAAGTCCAAACTGAAATATCATCGCCAAGCAAGTTCACCAAACCCAGCTACAGGTGATGGAGAGGGTTTAGACTGACGTGCATGTGTCTGATGATTTCCACCATGAAGTCTCTGATGAGGTACCAAGGCAAGAAAGTTAAATCTTTCTCCCATCTTCATAGGATTCATTAACATGTTATACCCCTGAAGTAACTGCTGCCTCAGTGATGGCTCATCTGTTTTATCTAAAAGAATCTGAAAAGAAAAAATGTCTTAGTAAAAATAACCACAAGAAACAATTCCTAGGTATATGTAGTAATACAATGACTATTAGCTATTCAATAAAACAGTGCTTAAAAATGTGATTTTGAGCCTCTACCTCAGAATCATGGCCTGTTTATTAAAGACATAGGTTGCTGTGACCCAAAACTATAGATTTGTATGTTTAACAAACATTCCCAGGTGATATGATCTATGCTGAAGTGTTAAGATGCCTTTAAGACAGTTCTGAAATTCATACTCATACAGGCAGTTAAGTTTTCCTAACAAACATTAACACTATTTGGAAGTCTTAAGTCTACCTCATACAGAGATGCATGAAACTTACCAATCTGCTCTACACTCAAGTGGTCTGGTTACACTGAACCCTATACTGCTGAAAAGACTACAACACCATGGATCGGACTATAAGAGCACCGAGACCAAGTGAACTCACTATTTACGATATGTATTGAAATCCTATGAAATTAAATTAGTTAGTGAAATAAGATAAATCATTACCTTCAGCCGGACGTCAATGCCCATATTTCTTAAAAAAGTTTGCTGTTCTACTGGACCCAGGGAAGCTACTTTCCCCTGGGACATTCTACGCAAGTAACTGAAGTCCACATCAGCTGTTAGGTCTGCTGTTCCCGGGGCAGTCAGGACATCATGAAGCCTGTGGCCACGAAACCCCTTGAACGTAATTTTTAAATGATGAGTTTTTGTTCTTTTATGGTAATCATTATCAAGTTTAAAGAAATGCTATCATGTAGTCCACTTTACATAACAACTGTTAAAAAGGAGTATATGGCCTACATCAGGGGTTTACAAACTCTTACAACATAGCACCCTTTCTTCAAATGAGATACTATGCGGAAAACCCACTATGAAGTGCTATGCTGTAGTGCCTGAACATGCTGCCTTTGACATCTGTTGAAAATTTTCATTAATGTCCATGGTGATGAAGAGAGAATTCTCCAGATGAACTCAGGTTAACAGAACCTAGACGGTGTTCTACTCAGCTATATGCATCGTAATCACCTGAGAACACGTAACTGGACTCTTCCCAGACCTAGCAAATCAGAATCCTGGAGGTAAATCCAGAGAAACAGTGTTTTTAAAAAAGAAATTCTCCAGGTTTTTTTTTTTTAAATAATAATAAAACTTTTTTTTTTTACTGAAGGGAGGAGAAATTTTTAAGAACTTTAAAGAAAATATTCCCACTTGAATTATTCAGATGTTTACTAGAATCTATGGAAACCTAGGATCTGCAACTTAAGGAATAATGTAGACCATCTAGACCCTGTTCAAACGAAAGGTGGACAGTAAAATACTGGGTTAAGGGCAATTATAACAACATAGATTAATTATAAAATAATGTAATGCAGCAAAGACAGACACTGTAGAAACCAAAATGAGATACATATCTTCAATGAACTTCAACCCTAACATGACAACTAAGTAAACTGTACCAGTTAAATTCTGATAAATCATATGACTGAATTAGACATACTCTGAAGGTGTCAGTCTTAGTCCCGTCATGACCATAATCTGCGATCAGGGCAGCACCTCCAGTTAGTGAAATGCGTTGAGAAAGTTCCTGAATAACAACCCCAGCCTCAGGACACACTTCCACATGATCCCTTGTTTCATCATCCTAGTAAAGGAATAGTTGAATCAAAATACATCATTCAAAAAACTTGTTTCCTTAGGCTTTTCCTACAATGAGCATTTCTCAGTTATAATAAAAACAAATTCCTTGTCAATATGAATATGTTGTCTACATCAACTTTTCACATGACACCCTTTGTATTGTATAGAACTCCTTGGTTCTCTGATGCCATCCACTCAGTTTACAAACACATTTTATTTTCATGCCTTTTATAACAAGCCATAAGCCCTCCCAACCCTCCAGATGGCTAAGTACTTTATCATTTTATTTATGGTGATTTTACTTCTATATCATAATTCATATAAATATATTCCACTGGGCTGAAACCATGGGAAAGGGATTTTTGTCTGCCTGGAACAGTGTCTGGCATGTGAGAGACACTAAAAACTTGTGCTGAAAGAGCAAATGAAATAAATCCAATATAACAAAACAGAGCCTATTAAGTATATCTGCCTTCTTTGGGGGCAAAAGGTACCCCACTGATATACCCTAAATCTAGTTAATACCAGCTTATAAACCAGTGTCAATGTACCTGAAGCCCTTATTTCCCAAGATGTTCAACTATTAAGGGTCTTTGAGAAGTACATATTTGCACAGAAAGTATATGAAGTAAATAATAATACTTGCCAACTGGATTTATATTAAATTTCATTAATTCCTGTTATTGAACACAATTTTTTCTTCATTATGCAAATATACATTAACTTTTGCTCCCTCTTAACACCTATTAGAAAGGACCCTGAGGTGGCAGAGGATGAGACAGTTAGATGGCATCACCAACTCAATGGACATAAATCTGAGCAAACGGAGATGATGAAGGACAAGGAAGCCTGGCGTGCTGCAGTTCATGGGGTTGCAAATAGTCAGACATCACTTAGTGACTAAACAACAGACATCTATTGTAAGTGAGATACTGACTTGGCTTGAAGTCTCTGCCTATAATAGCACAGGAGAAGGCAATGGCACCCCACTCCAGTACTCTTGCCTGGCAAATCCCATGGACGGAGGCCCCTGGAAGGCTGCAGTCCATGGGGTCGCTAAGAGTCAGACACGACTGAGTGACTTCACTTTTAGTTTTCACTTTCGTGCATTGGAGAAGGAAATGGCAACCCACTTCAGTGTTTTTGCCTGGAGAATCCCAGGGATTGGGGAGCCTGGTGGGCTGCTGTCTCTGGGGTCGCACAGAGTCTGACACAACTGAAGCGATTTAGCAGCAGCAAGAGGTATAGAGTCAGGCAGACTCAGCCCGTGAGTCTCAGCTCATCCACTGCTTACTGGAGATAAGTTACTTCACCTTTCACAGTCTAGTTCCTCAGTACATATTCTAGGCTTACTGTGAGGATTAAATGAAACAATAAACCACTAAGCCCCCAGTGTGTGTTAGTCACTCAGTCGTGTCGGACTCTTTGTGACCTCATGGACTGTAGCCCACCAGGCTCCTCCGTCCCTGGAATTCTCCAGGCAAGAATACTGGAGTGAGTTGCCATTCCCTTCTCCAGGGGATCTTTCCCACCTAGGGATCAAATCCAGGTCTTCAGCATTGCAGGCAGATTGTTAACCAACTGAGCCACCAGAGAATCCCAGCTTACTTGGCTTTACCAACTACGCCCCCAGTGCTATTTGATAAATTCTGTGGTGTGACTACATAAACCACGAGGCCAATTTCAAGCATAAGCTGACAGGTCTCAGCGTTCCACACTGGCATTCTTTACATCCTACACTGCTTGCTCTTCAGGACAACAGATTTCCATTTCCATTTGCTCCATCCAAACGACAGGGAAAAGTCATCACTGCCTCTCTCCTAAGTGTACACTGTTCAAGTGAAGAACTAAAAACAATCAACTCTCAGTGGGTTAGCTTCTGGAGGCTTTATGAATTTGATTCACACTCAGGTAAAATTAGGTAGCCAGAATATGAAAAAATAGAAATGTTCACAAGCACTTAGGCTGATATTTTAAACTTATGTTTTGCAAAGAAAACTTAATTCACAGGTTTATGTTTAAAAGCTTGTAAAATCAATAACTTCTGAGGCAGAAATCCTTACTTATGGTCTAGAAAGTAGAAATCCTTTTTTCTCAGCTCAAAAGAGGGGAGGTGGGTGGGATAAAACAGGCAATCNTGCAAAGAAAACTTAATTCACAGGTTTATGTTTAAAAGCTTGTAAAATCAATAACTTCTGAGGCAGAAATCCTTACTTATGGTCTAGAAAGTAGAAATCCTTTTTTCTCAGCTCAAAAGAGGGGAGGTGGGTGGGATAAAACAGGCAATCTAAAGCCCAAACTTGCCTGGGAAGTAAAAGATTTTTGAATCATTAAACCCAAACCTAAGATCTGTAGCCTCTTGAGATTATTCCTTGAGGACAACAGAGTGCAGCAGTACATCCACCATTTGGCAGACTAAAATCAGACTAGAATCATGTGCCATATGGTTGAAGCATGCCTTTTTTCTTTCACCCAAATTTAGATTTGAGAAAAAANCATTGAAGAAGGAAATGGCAACCCACTCCAGTGTTCTTGCCTGGAGAATCCCAGGGGCTGGGGAGCCTGGTGGGCTGCCATCTATGGGGTCACACAGAGCCAGACACGACTGAAGAGACTTAGCAGCAGCAGCAGCAATTATGCCTTTGGCTATTTTCTTTATATTCTTTGGCTGTTTCCGAGTTCTTAGAACTTGAAATAGGGAAGCACCCTCAAGACATTTTTAAGACCTATGGGTATAGTTTGGTGCATATGGTTTGGAGCACAGAGTTTAAGGTACGGCAAATGGTTGTGAACATCTTGTATTGGTAAGAGGGTAGCTATTGAAGATTCGTAGGCAGGGGAATTGATAAAGCCAAATATTTTCTTTCCAAAAAACAAACATAACAGTTGGATTATAAGGAGGCAAGGATTAAGTGTTTGGTATTAACACATACACACTACCATATATATAAAACAGATGAACAACACGGACCAACAAGGACCACAAGACAGATGAACAGCAAGGAACTATATTTGGTATCTTATAATAACCTATAATTGAAAATAATCCAAAAATATGAAACACTGTAAATCAACTATAATTCAATAAAAAAAATTAAAGAAAACCTGTGGGCTTAATTTTTAAGGTGCTTGGGACAAAATATTGTTTGATAATTTTATTATTTTATATTCAAATGACTTTGTCAATTTAAAAAGATACAAAATTGAGCCCTGAAAACGCAAGTCAGTAGGTCTTTTCCCCACTGAGCCATACAATATAATGATTCTTCTTCATCAGACAATTTTAAGTTGAAAAAAAACTTTCAATTCCTAATTTCAAGCAGAAATTACATAACATCAGGAAATTTTAATGTCTTGAAATTGAATGGGTTTTTTTTTTCTTTTTTACACAAATTTTCAGGTACATGCAAAATAAACTCACAATTTATTTTGGGTCACACAATATAAGTAACTTTGATGTTAACAGATAATGTCCAGTAGCTAGTCACAGGAGTTACAATAAACTATACTTATAAGCAGTATATGAGAGTCCTCGTGCTCCTCATCCTCACCAAGTGTTTCTAATTTTGAGTAGAATGGTTTCTCACTGTGATTTTAACTTTTATTTCTCTGACTACCAATGAGTCTAAGCATCTTTCTGTATTTGTTGATCATATGGATTTACTCTTTCATGACAGGTCTGTTTACATCTGTGGCTTGACTTTTCTGTTGAGTTCTCTGTCATGTTCTTATGGATTTAAAGGAGTTTTTTATGTATTCTGTCAGTTATTTGTTAGTTGTATGTGTTGCAAATAACTCCTCCGACTTTGTGCTTTGTCTTGTCACTTTATGATATCTTTGAAGAACAAAAACGTCCTAGTTTTTTTAAAAAACAAAAAAGTTCTTAATTTTAACGTAATGGAAATTACTAATCTTTTTCTTTGTGGCTTCTGCGTTTTTAAAACTCCCTATTCAAAAGATGAAAACATTCTTCCATGTTGTCGTCTAAATGTCTTTTACTTTTTAACTCACATTCTCCCCAAACCCCCACTTTTTAAGATTACAAACAGATAATAATAAGTAATGATTCATTATATTACCTTGACATTATATTTTAGTTGAGAAATATGAGAGAAGGAAGTAAGGCTGAAAGCCAAGGAAATCAACAAAGTTTTCAAAGTCAGTTAAAAGTAACAAGATTCTGGACTTTCTTGGTGGTCCAATGGTTAAGAATCCACCTGTCAATGACAGCGACACAGGTTCGACCCCTGGTCCAGGAAGATTCCACATGATGTGGGGCAACTTAGTCCCTGAGCCACAACTACTCAGCCTGTACTCTAGAGCCTGCGCCCCGCAACATACTGAAGCCCATGCACCCTAGAGCTTGTGCTCTGTAACAAGAGAAGTCACTGCAATGAGAAGGCCTCGCATCACAGCTAGAGAGTAGCCCCCATTTGCCATAACTAGAGAAAGCCCATGCACCAGTGAATGCTCAGCACATTAAAAATAAATAAAACTAAATTTTAAAAACAGATAACAAGATTCAGGTACATGAGACTTTATTACTTACCCTCAAAATATCTTTCAAGAGGGTTCCCTTGCCTGGGCCTAGTTCCACCAGTTGGAAAGCTGCATTTTTTCCAGCGGCTATCCATTCACTGATGAACCATATCCCTAGGAGCTGTGACAAGGAAAGAACTACATTTGAGCATTATAAAGCATAAAAGGATACCAGGATGTAAAACTATGTAAACAGACTTTATACCAGAAAGCAAAATGTTTGCAAACAACTATACATGTTATTCAACAAGTTCATATATGTATACACACATAGGAACTTCGAAGTACAACACATACCACTTATGATGCTTAGTTTCAGAAGAAAACACCTAGTTAAAAGGCAGCCTCCATTATAAAAGGTCTCATGACACATACTGAAAGGTACCAATATTTGAAAGCGAACAGACATATGAAATATGATTAGGCCATTCTTCATATTCATGTAATTTCAATAATTACATGGCTTTAAGTGATAGTTAATTTTTTTAATGCCTAGATTCTTCTTCCTTTTGTGTACTATTTCCTATTTCTAAATTGATCAAAGATTATACAAGGAAATAAATGAACTAGAATTCCTGAAAAGAATTCAAAATTTTCTATAAACACAGTTAAAGTTTCCTATAAATACAGCTAAATAAGAAATAGAGGCTTTAGCATACATCTTGATTGCACTAATTCCTCAGTGTTTTTTTAAATCTTTTCTCTCTTCCTTCTTGGGTACTCCCAACTTTCTTTTACACCTCACCTGTTGTCTCTCTCCATCCTTCTATTCTCATTTTTCATCTGGTTCTCCTCTTTTCCAATGCCTCATCCTCTCTTTTCTTTCCTTTTGTTCTTCACATTGCTACATTTCCTTTTCTACATGAAGTATAAACCTTTTAAATGTCCTCTATATACCTCTATTATTCTCTATTCTTTCAGTATATAAACCACTAAAAAATTAAAACTTCATGAATCACAAAAAACAAAACTTATAAAACACTACTGTAGAATAATACTACTTGATTTTCTCTCAAATGTTTGTAATAATTAGTTTCTTCTATAGTTTACATTGAATATTACCTCCCCAAACATCTGACTTATTTCAGGTGAAGTAATGAAATCTCCTTCTTCTCCTAGCATGTCATGCTTCATATAATAGCCCTACATAAGAAGAAAAAAATGGAAAAAACATTAATTTTCAAATAAGCTTTTTAAAACGCCCCTCCAAAATCTTATATAATGTATACAACCAGAAAAACAAGTATTTCATAAGAAAGTTCTCTCTTCTAAATAAGCAAAATAAAGTGTCTTTACCTAGATTTTACAAAGTAAGTCATTTTGCAGAACTGGTAGAAAAACATAACTAAGGAACTTCTNTACATAAGAAGAAAAAAATGGAAAAAACATTAATTTTCAAATAAGCTTTTTAAAACGCCCCTCCAAAATCTTATATAATGTATACAACCAGAAAAACAAGTATTTCATAAGAAAGTTCTCTCTTCTAAATAAGCAAAATAAAGTGTCTTTACCTAGATTTTACAAAGTAAGTCATTTTGCAGAACTGGTAGAAAAACATAACTAAGGAACTTCTACAACCCCTATTCCTACCAATCCCTATCAATCTGGGTCTCGTCTTTTTCACCCTCAGAATTAGTTAAAACAATCCACAGTGATCTTGTGCAATTATCTGCTTCCTTGTTTATGGTTCATTTTCTCACCAGAACATAAGCGAGGTGCTCCACTGTCCACTGCAGTATCCCCAGAGGCTGAAACAGTGTGTGGCATAGTTGGCGCCTCAACAAATGGATAATGAAGAGCAGATCTCAGCTCTAACCCAGGTAAATGTGTTTTTAAGTTTCTCCTTACTTGAAATTTTGGTACACTGTATACAGGCATTAAAGGATCCCTTCTTTTACTAAACCTCTGGACCCTGAGTCATTCCACGACATCCAAAAGCAAAAGGAAAATGAACCCTGGGATTCCAAAGATCTCATAATTCAACCCAACAAAAAGTGAAACACTGTAAAATAAAAGAACCACAGGCTTTCACCAAGTGGCTTTGTACAGCAGAAAGGAAAGGCAAGTCAGAAAGCTCTAACAATGCCTAATGCTATAACATAAAGGTCCAGACCTCCCATTCTCAATGGAATATGCTTCCAATGCCTGCTGATGCCTTCGCAACACAGCTTTCCAAGCACCAAATTCATATTTCCTGTTGCCTACTGGGCATGCCACCTGAGTCCCACAAACACTTCAAATTCATCTGAACTCAACTCTGTCCTACCTCTTCCTACTCCTGTATTCTCTTCTTCCTGAAAAATAACTCCAACAACTACGGCAAACCCAAGTGGGGAAGTCATCCTTCCTCCATCTCATAAATCCAATTGGTTACATTGTCTCCTTAAGATCTTTGGAACGTGTCCTCTCTTTAATGCCACTGCTGCTGACTTGACCCAGCCCTGACCAACTGACAGATTTATTTATCTGTCCCAAGGTCTTCAATACTTTGGTCAGCTGATGCAAAGAACTGACTCATTGGAAAAGACCCTAATGCTGGCAAAGACTGAAGACAGGAGGACAAGGGGACGACAGAGGATGAGATGGTTGGATGGCATCACCAACTCGATGGACATGAGTTTGAGCAAGCTCCAGGAGCTGATGATGGACAGGGAAACCTGGTGTGCTGCAGTTCATGAGGTCGCCAAGAGTCGGACACAACTGAGCGACTGAACTGAACTAAAGGTCTTCAAGCCTGACTTTTGCTTTGGAAGGCTCCCGCCAGGGCTGAGGACCCTCGGGCTCCTCTGCGCACATCCTCCTGGTTCACACCTGACAGCGCTGCTCGAGTGGACCCATACCTTGGCTGGGTTCGTCAAGACCTCCTTCATGTACTCGGCCACAGTGATGGGACCAGTAGACTTGATTTTGTATATCAGATGCCTCAGCATGGGGGTCACAGAATTGTTTTCTGCAGGCTCATTCCCAGAGCTGAAGTACTTTCCTCTCCAAAGGCAAGGAAGGACTGCAAAAAAAAAAAAAAAAAAAACCATTATACGGAACTCATTAGAAATCTTAGTGTTGACACAGCAACCTGAGTGATATCAAGGCAGCTTCGTCAACCTTTCACTTAGCCAAAGCCAGGAAATTGGTCTCGGGCCGCAATCAGCCCAAGACCACACAGCCATCCCATGTCTAAGTCTGGACTCCAGTCTGCAGCCCAGAGCGCCCCCGAGTCCTCTCAACTGAGAAAGGCGCCCCGGACGGTTTCCAAAGCAACAAGGGTTTGAGCACCGCAATCTCTTACCTGCGCGCATTGCGCACAGCCGCCTAGCGCCAACTGTCGCTAAAAAGTTCATGCCTCACTTCGCCTGCAGTAACGCTCCGCCCGGAAATGGGAATTGCGCCTGTTTCCTGTGAGGGCCACGCCCCCTACAGGAACTACGTCACTCGGCCTAGCGGAAGAAAGGTAGGGGCCCTGCGCGCGTGCATCGCTTGCCATGGCGGCAGCCGAGAAACCTTTGGAGTTCCATGCCAAGCGGCCCTGGGGCCCGGAGAAAGGGCTAGAAGATTCGGACGAAGACGAAGAGGATGATAACGATGAAACCGAGGATGCGTTCTCCCTTCAGGAAGTGTTGCGGCTCGGAGGCACCAAGGTAATGGCCTCGGGCTCCCAAAGAAAGGAAACAGGCGCGTGGAGGGATCGTGAGTGGAACTGCCCCGCGAGTGGCGGGTCAAGTGGCCCAGCATGCGGAGCGGGAGGGCGTCGCAGACTCAGACTCCAGCTTCGAAATGTACTTTGTGCGTTTCCTGCACTTCTTTCCAGTAACATTGCAAGAAAAAATGTCGTTTAGCATTGAACTTTTTTTGCCGTGTCTTTTCTTAAAATGTAGGTGCTCTCTCTTTATTGATGTGAAAGTGAAGTCGCTCAGTCGTGTCCGACTCTTTGCGACCCCATGGACTGTAGCCTACCAGGCTTNATTGCAAGAAAAAATGTCGTTTAGCATTGAACTTTTTTTGCCGTGTCTTTTCTTAAAATGTAGGTGATCTCTCTTTATTGATGTGAAAGTGAAGTCGCTCAGTCGTGTCCGACTCTTTGCGACCCCATGGACTGTAGCCTACCAGGCTTCTCTGTCCATGGGATTTTCCAAGCAATAATACTGGAGTGGATTGCCATTTCCTCTCCAGGGGATCTTCCCGACCCAGGGATCGAACCCAGGTCTCCCTCATTGTAGACAGGCGCTTTACCGTCTAAGCCACCAGGGAAGTCAGGTAGTATATAAATGGCGCTACATCAGGTCGGAGAGGACTGTTTGTTGTTCGACCTCTTGACATCCGTGCTTGGGATCCCACTGGTGTTAGAATTTTAACTTAAGTACACACACCTGCTCACTTTACGCTCAAGAATCTTTCTGCGCTCTTGGAATTTACGTATTAATAAAACTGTAACCAAACTTTGGAGTACACAGTGCATCAAACGCTGAGTAGAGCTATGACGAAAGCTAAAACGAGGAAGGATAATGAGTGGGAAAGGGCGTTACAGTTTTAACCTGAGTGACTGGGGAATCCACCACTGAGATGTTTGAGCAGAAAACTGGAGGAAAGAAAGGAGTGAGCCCTTTTGGTTTTGTTGTCCCAGGAACAGTAAAATAGGGCAGCTGAGGTCAAAATGAGGTGAGAGAAAAGCGGTAAGAAATGAGGGCAAAGACATAAGAGGGTGGACTTAAGCTCTCATTTTATGGGAAACCTTTAGAAAATTTGGAGCAAATATGTGACAGTTTGGCTTTGTATTAATTGTTTTGAGGCTAGACTTTTCTGGGCAGTGTGGGAGGGGCGGGGTGGGGTCAGCGATTAGAGGCAGGAGAAATGCANGAAACCTTTAGAAAATTTGGAGCAAATATGTGACAGTTTGGCTTTGTATTAATTGTTTTGAGGCTAGACTTTTCTGGGCAGTGTGGGAGGGGCGGGGTGGGGTCAGCGATTAGAGGCAGGAGAAATGCAGTTTCCCTGGGCAGACTGGCAGTTTGGTCTGTACTTGAGTTACATTTTGCAGGAGGAAGTGCATAATGAAAGGTCTGCTTTCTCACTTTAATCTCCAGCCATGCAGTTTCCTTTTCAGGAAGCAATCATTTTAGTGTCTGTCTTTCAAACAAATACACACCCCTGTATGTGTTATTTTTTACACAAAAGGTATAGTATATCTATACCATTTTAGATCTTTCTCCTACTGTTTCAGAGGTGCTTCCATATCAGTATATAAAGTTCTGTCACTGGTTTTATGTCAGCATAAATCATTATCTTAATTTATCTAGCCAGCCATTTATTGCAGATATTTGTCAGTCTTTTCCTATGTTAAATAATGCTTCAGTAAATAGCCTTGAATGTGTATATCTTTCCCTCCATCAGTAAGTGGATGTATCTACACCTAAATTTATAGAAATGGAACTGCTGAGTCAATATGTCAGGTATTTTGATCGAAGTTGGCAAATTGCTTTCCATAAAGAAGTTCATCAACCATATGGGAAAGTGCTTTTTTTCCTTCACCCTCTCCCTAGCACCACCTGTCTTAATATCATCTATTTTATGCTTGTCTGACGTGTTTAAAAATGGATATATCATTGTAATTTTAATTTGGACTTCTTTAAATGTGAGTGAGGTTAGGCATCTTTTCATTTTTTTATTTATATAAAAATGTTTATATACTTGCACATCTTTCTGTTGGATTGTCACTTCCTTAACTGATGCATAGAAACTTTTATATTAAATATTAAGCCAGATTACTTTGATATGAGTTGCCAGTTACTGTTTTTTTCCAGCTTATCTTCTGATTTTTGAATATGTTTTGTGTGTATGAAAGAGTGGTAAATTTATCCATTCTTTCCATATGGGACCTGAGTTTTACGTCATATTTAGAATTTTTCCCTACCCTGTTTTTTTTTTTTTTTTTTTTTTTTTTTTTTTTTTTTTTTTTTTGGCTGTGACACTTGACTGCAGGGTCTTAGTTCCCTGACCAGGGTTTGAACCTTAGTCCAAGGCAGTGAAAGCACAGAGTCCTAACCACTGGACTGCCAGAGAATTCCCTTTGCATTTAAATCTTTGCTTTATCAAGTACTTTGGTGTGGAAGGGAGCCCAGGCAATACTATGAGAACTCAATTTCATGGATAATTGATTTCAGCAATATAAATATCATTAACTTTTGAAGTTTTAATTTAAATGTTAGGTTTATAATTTATTTTTAACTTTTCATATGTTTCTATGCAGCAAGATTATCTTATGTTGGCTGCTTTGGATGAGAATGAGGAAGTTGTGGATGGAGGCAAAAAAGGAGCAATTGATGATCTTCAGCAAGGTGAACTGGAAACATTTATTCAGAATCTTAGTCTGGCCAAGTATGCAAAAGCTTTCTTAATTAAAGAAGATCAACCAGCTAAAAAAGAAGATGCCAGCAAGAAGGAAACAAGAGTATCTAAAGTAGATAGTAAAAAGCAAAAAGCAGCAGAAAGTGAAAGTAAGGTGAAAAATAAGAAGAGGCCAGAACAGCATTCTGATGAGAACAACAGTGCCATAACAAAAGCAAAGAAAGATAAGCAACAGGACGTCTTTGAATTTTTTGAGAGACAGACATTGTTGCTTAAGTCTGGCGGCAAATGGTATGATCTGGAGTATAGCGATGAATATTGTTTGGAACCCCAGCCTCAGGATGTTGTGTCTAAGTACAAAGCCTTGGCTCAGAAGTTGTATGAACATGAAATCAATTTATTCAAAAATAAGACGAATAACCAAAAGGGAGCCTCTTCTACCTGGATGAAGGCGATTGTATCATCAGGGACTCTAGGTGACAGAATGGCAGCCATGACTCTTCTAATTCAGGATGATGCTATTCACACACTCCAGTTTGTGGAAACTCTCGTGAACCTTGTTAAAAAGAAGGGCAGCAAACAGCAGTGCCTCATGGCTTTGGATACTTTCAAAGAGTTACTCATTACAGACCTTTTGCCAGATAATAGAAAGCTACGGGTTTTCAGCCAGCATCCTTTCAACAAACTAGAGCAGTTGTCCAGTGGCAACAGGGACTCCAGAGACAGAAGACTCATATTATGGTATTTTGAACACCAGCTGAAACACTTAGTGGCTGAATTTGTGCAAGTCTTAGAAACTTTAAGTCATGATTCATTAGTAGCCACCAAAACTCGAGCCCTCATGGTGGCTCACGAGCTTCTTTGTAACAAACCTGAGGAAGAAAAGGCCTTTCTTGTGCAGGTGGTAAATAAACTGGGAGATCCTCAGAATAGAATAGCTACCAAAGCCTCCCATCTGTTGGAGACACTGCTTTGTAAACATCCCAACATGAAAGGAGTTGTGTGTGGTGAAGTAGAGAGACTGCTGTTCCGCTCAAATATCAGCTCCAAAGCCCAGTATTATGCAATTTGCTTTTTAAATCAAATGGTCCTCTCTCATGAAGAAAGTGAACTAGCTAACAAATTAATAACTCTTTATTTTTGTTTTTTTCGGACTTGCGTCAAGAAGAAAGATATTCAATCAAAAATGCTCAGTGCCCTTTTAACAGGAGTGAATAGGGCATACCCCTATGCCCAGACTGGCGATGACAAAGTGAGGGAGCAGGTTGATACGCTCTTCAGAGTGCTGCATGTTGTGAATTTTAATACCAGTGTGCAGGCTTTAATGTTGCTCTTCCAAGTCATGAATTCTCAGCAGACAATATCAGATCGATATTATGCAGCGTTATATCGGTAAGTACTTAGCATTGTAATACGTGAATGAGAAACAGCGTGGTATACTGCAGTGCCTGTCTCGGGGGCAGTAGAAAGAAAGTAGGGTTTTTGGCACCCCTCGGTAACTTGCTCTTCACCAGTCAATCTTTAGTACCCTGTTGGGCATCTGTATTAATATGCTTTGAATGTGTCNCGTGAATGAGAAACAGCGTGGTATACTGCAGTGCCTGTCTCGGGGGCAGTAGAAAGAAAGTAGGGTTTTTGGCACCCCTCGGTAACTTGCTCTTCACCAGTCAATCTTTAGTACCCTGTTGGGCATCTGTATTAATATGCTTTGAATGTGTCATTTATTATTTTTTTGTTTTGAGAAGTCCCCATTCTTGATCCTATATTTCTTTCCTCCTGTCCTTCACACTGCCATTTAGTTGTTCATTCAACAAGAATTTTTTGAGTGTTAGCTATATGCTGGGTACTATTCAAGAACTCAAGATATAGCACAGTGAACAAATTTCCCACCTCTAAAACACTTTCATTCATGTTGGGGAAGGCAAATAAATGGTAAACAAAGTTTTTACATAGAAAGGTTGAGGAGGAGCATTGCGGTTTTGGGATTTTTTTTTAAATATTAGTATTAAGATTTTGGTACTAGAATTAAATGAATTTGTAACTGTCCTGCAGTGCACTCATTCAGGGCAGATATTTTGAAGTTTGTATACTTGGCAACTATTGGAGTACAACAAACCATGTATTTCTAATTCATTTTTCTAATTTTACATACATACAGCTTGCAGTAATATAGTGGTTAATATCTTAGATCTAAGCCTAGATTTGATTCCTATAGTTTATCCAAAGGACAAATTGCTTTAATTTTCGTTAAAGCCCTATTGGCAAACATGATTGATCTATTGTACTGTACTTTTATTTGTCTGTAAAATGAAAAGGAAAGCACCTATCATAGGATTTTTAATGAAGATTATGAAACTTCTCCACACCTAAACAATGATAGAACTGAGGTTTTAGTGAGATTAATGAGTTAATATACTTTTTAATTATTTTTTAATTGAAGGCTAATTGCTTTACAGGATAGTGTTGTTTCTGCCAAATGTCAACATGAATCAGCCACAGTGAGTTCATGTATTTGTAAACCCAAGTAATTGTCAGTGTATGCTGTGCTTTTAACACAGCCCAGCACATGGTTCAGTGCTCTGTAAGTGCTGGCTGCTATCATTATTACCCATTTACATTTCTTCAGTTTAATCCTTTTACGAGCTCTCTAGTCTGTGAGGTGCAATAATTTGTGCAAGGTCACACAGACAGCATGAGGTCAACTTAGGTGGCAAATCCAGGCTTAGTGACTTGGAGTTCATGGTGTTTCATGGTACTGATTGGGCTGATAGATTAAAAAGAAGTCAAAATTCTTTCCATAACTCTTAAGAGACTAAGTACTCTAGCTCTAAATCCCTGGTGGTCCAGTGGTTTCGTCTTAGCACTTTCACTGCTGTGGCCCAAGTTCAACCTCTGGTTGGAGAATTAGGATCCTGTAAGCCATGAGGCACAGCCAGAAATGAAAAAAAATTTTTTTAGTTTAATAAATCCTTAATTTTTTAGTTTGGAAGGACTTCCAAGGCTGAAAATGTAGAGGTTTCAGGGTTAGGTTCTTTAGCAACTTTTGAGGGTCATAAGAATTTCTAGTTTTTGGAAAGTTTGAAGTCTATTGCAAAACATTTTTCTAATATCAATTTAACATCTCAGTGTTGAACACAGGGGTCTAACAACTGAGGAATGCATTCAACACAGGGGTCTAACATGTCTGAGGAGTGCATTCTTAAACTCTTCAAATTATTGCTTGCCAAGAGATCTCACAGATGGATTACTTCAAAGGCCTTTTAAGGTTTTTTAAAGTATTTATTTTCTCTTNCACAGGGGTCTAACAACTGAGGAATGCATTCAACACAGGGGTCTAACATGTCTGAGGAGTGCATTCTTAAACTCTTCAAATTATTGCTTGCCAAGAGATCTCACAGATGGATTACTTCAAAGGCCTTTTAAGGTTTTTTAAAGTATTTATTTTCTCTTGATTTTATTAAAAATACTTTAAATAAAAATTCCCTGCTATTAACTGAGGGATAAAAGAAATGAAGGGATAATTTGGTTTACAAAAACGTAATTTATCAAAAACTTCAGGAACATACTCTCTGTCAAATGGTGGAAACGCATCCGTGTAAATTCTCAAATGTTTCTATTGATGTGTAATGGAACTTATTAAAAATGAGTGGCAGAATGCATGGAAGTGTTGAAAATTTTAAATAAGAAAAAAGTGGAATATCAAAGTTTATTTGTGGAATTCTCAGGCAGTCCAGTGATAGGACTCTGAACTTCCACTCAAGGGGCCCCAGGTTCCATTCTCGGTCAGGGAAGTACCCACATGCCATGTAGTACAGCCAAAATAAAAAATTATTTGAATAACATTGATTATCTCAGAATATCACCAATAGGTACTAGAATTGTGGAGTTGACAAAATGGGGAAAACTAGATAGCTGAAGAATACGAAAATATGCTTCACAAGGTTAAATATTTTCATTTC
>SJYV01024323.1:0-37311 GCA_006410875.1 Neotragus pygmaeus | reverse complement strand
TGGAACAAAATAGAAAGCCCAGAGATAAATCCACACACCTATGGACACCTTATCTTCGACAAAGGAGGCAAGACTATACAATGGAGTAAAGACAATCTCTTTAATAAGTGGTGCTGGGAAAACTGGTCAACCACTTGTAAAAAAGTGAAACTAGATCACTTTCTAACACCACACACAAAAATAAACTCAAAATGGATCAAAGACCTAAATGTAAGACCAGAAACTATAAAACTCCTAGAGGAGAACATAGGCAAAACACTCTCCGACATAAATCATAGTAGGATCCTCAATGATCCACCTCCCAGAATACTGGAAATAAAAGCAAAAATAAACAAATGGGATCTAATTAAAATTAAAAGCTCACTGGGATTTTTAATTTATTTGTCAACTTTTGTCTAATTCACAGTTCCTAGAGCACTCTCAGGTGACAGAGCAGTACCAAAACTTGAGGGATTTAGTGGATTATGTCACTTCACTTCACACACAAAAAAAGGGGGGGGATTGGAGTCAACTTGTGGACTACTGCTGGTTTCTTAGACTACTACATAACTGGTCTGAGTTGGAGTCCTAGGAGGACAAATTGTTGTGNGAGCAGTACCAAAACTTGAGGGATTTAGTGGATTATGTCACTTCACTTCACACACAAAAAAAGGGGGGGGATTGGAGTCAACTTGTGGACTACTGCTGGTTTCTTAGACTACTACATAACTGGTCTGAGTTGGAGTCCTAGGAGGACAAATTGTTGTGAAAGCACAAATACAGAAAATACAAGGACAGTAAAGTGTAAAGGGTACTATCTCTTTTCCTGACAATCAAATCTACCAAAACCAGGTTTCTTCCTCTTTATAAATGAGGTATTACTTCAGTCCCTGCTACATCGCTGCACCCTGAAAAGTGGTGGCCACACTGTCAGTGCTCAACACACAGTGAATGGGTCATTGTGTGATCTAACCGTGCATGGAATTTCCTGCTGATTTAGAGTAACCTGTTCTAAACAAGGCATGTGGTGTGTGAGCAAGGACGAGAGTGGAGGCTTCTAAACCTCTCCCCCAGGCTCCTGCTGTGGGCTCTGACACCACTGCCCCCAGTGGGGATCCACTTCTAAGTCTCACACTTCTGGACATTTTTGTGACATGAGGAAAGCTGCTTTGATACTGCCTGAGGAACTAGTTTCATTCTGTACATTTGAGTTACAAACAGAAGAGACTGAAGGAAATCTCTGTAACACACAGCTCTGGGGTTATTTCAGGATGCTCAAGTGGAGCGCACCATGGCTCTCTCTATTTCTGGGTGGCAATCTTACATGTGAGGACTTTACTAGGTGGAAGTGGCCTCTGCAAGCTTCAGTGCTTTTTGCTCCTGTTTTGCTCCAGCATGTCTTACATTAATTTTCTACTAGCTTCCAGAAAGTCAGATAAAAGACACTATGATGGGTTTTATAGCACAGCACCTAAACAATAGATATTGGGCACCAAAAAAATAAATAAATGAATAAATAAATAAATAAAAGAGAGAGAGAAGGAAAGAAAATGAATAGCACCAAAACTTAACGGATGGAGCAAAAGAAGTTCTCAGAGGAAAGTTTGTAACAATAAATGTGTACATTAAGGAAAAAGAACGCTCTCAGATAATCAACCTAATAAGGAACCAGAAAAATAAGAACACACCAAGCCCACAATTAATCTAAGGAAGGTAAAGAACAGAATGGAAATAAATGAAATAGAAACTAAAAAAGTAACATAAAATCAGTGAAACTAACAAGCTCTGTTTTTTTAAAATATAAACAAATCTCTAGCTAGACTCATCAAGAAAAAGAAAGGACTGAAATAAATTCTAAATGAAAAGATGCTCAACATCACTCATCATCAGAGAAATGCAAATCAAAACCACAATGAGGTACCATTTCACACCAGTCAGAATGGCCGCGATCCAAAAGTCTGCAAGCAATAAATGCTGGAGGGGGTGTGGAGAAAGGGGAACCCTCTTACACTGTTGGTGGGAATGTAAACTAGTACAGCCACTGTGGAAAACAGTGTGGAGATTCCTTAAAAAATTGCAAATAGAACTGCCTTATGACCCAGCAATCCCACTGCTGGGCATACACACCAAGGAAACCAGAATTGAAAGAGACACATGTACCCCAATGTTCATCGCAGCACTGTTTATAATAGCCAGGACATGGAAACAACCTAGATGTCCATCAACAGATGAATGGATAAGCAAGCTGTGGCATATATACACAATGGAGTATTACTCTGCCATTAAAAAGAATAAATTTGAATCAGTTCTAATGAGATGGATGAAACTGGAGCCTATTATACAGAGTGAAGTAAGCCAGAAAGAAAAACACCAATACAGCATACTGACACATATATATGGAATTTAGAAAGATAGTAATGATGACCCTGTATGTGAGACAACAAAAGGACACAGACATAGACAATGGACTTTTGGCCTCAGAGGGAGTAGGAGAGGGCGGGATGATCTGGGAGAATGGCATTGAAGCATATATACTATTATGTAAGAAACGAATCACCAGTCTATGTTTGATACAGGATGCAGGATGCTTGGGGCTGGTGTACGGGGATGATCCAGAGAGACGTTGGGGGGTGGGAGGTGGGAGGGGGATTCGGGATTGGGAGCTTGTGTGCACCTGTGGTGGATTCATGTCGATGTATGGTAAACCAATAGAGTATTGTAAAGTTAAATTTAAAAATAAATAAATAAATAAATTTAAAAAAAAATTCTAAATGAAGGAGAAGACATTACAAATGATAAGATACAAGAACGAAGGATTGTTAGAGACTTCAATGAACAAATATATACCTCAAAATCGGATAACCTAGCAGATACAGACAAATTCCTATTTGTTCCCATATATCCAAAAGTTCCTCAAATACCTGAAACACTCTTTCTTACTGTAGGTTTCTTTGAGACACTATGTAAGGTGATTATGTGACTTAGGTCTCTTTTATATTTCTTTCCCATTAGAACATTCCCCTTCCTTTCCCATGTCTTTGAGTAGCTTGAAAAAACTGGGCTCGGAATCCTGAAGGACTTGCCACACTCTGAATAAGTTACGAAGCCATTTCTTAAGCTGTGAACCACCCCCTGGCCAACTAGGATTTCCAGAGGCATATCGTTTGATATTGTGGACAATCTGCATTGTCTCTCTTAATGAAACTGGTGAGTGTATCATCTGTGCCCACACCACCCTACTCCTCCCCTGGATTCACTTAGAACCCCAAGCAATAGCTTTCCTCTCTAGGAGGTCCCTAACAGTTTTCCAAGGAGAGCTGAAAAGGAGAGTAGTATTTCCACAACCCAGAGAAACAGAAGCCTAGGGCTGTATCGGTGCTCTGCTGGGAAAGAACAAAAGTTGATTGTCTCAGGAAAACAGACAGCCAATAGGATCTGTGTTCTGGAAGAGGAAACTCCTATCACAAACACATGTAGAAGACTTGCCGAGGTTCAGCAGCAGAGCTGCCGCATCTCTTCTTGGAAGGCAAGCAGCAAGCAGCAGGCTGGGGTGCTCAGGTGGATTTGCATGTGAACCCAAGTCGCTCCTTTCTTGTACTTACACGCAGCCTGCATCAGCACGTTAGAAACAATAATATGGATGAAGCGCCCACAGCTCCAGCTTGGAGCACCTGGGAGCCAGCACCTTGCTCTGGATGTTAAGTCTCCTGGGCAGGGGGATTGAGGAGCTGGCCAGGGGGCCTCTTCTACACACCAGCCCAGCAGCACTGGCAGCTCGTCCTGGCCACATCTTGCATTGCTGCTTCAAGGTTCTGAACTTCAAGGCAAGAACTCATGGCTTCTGAATCTCAATCACCTGGGCTACTTTCAGGGTCCAGTTTCCTCTCAATAATCCAGGGGAGCCTGATAGGAACGCCTGAAGGAATCAGAAATGAAAAACTCTAAGATGTTCCTTTGGATGAGCTAAGAGAGCAGCTCAAATGCAAACATGCACGTGCTTCAGTCTGGATGAACACACGCTGGCTGGCTGTCAGCTTTGAGCCAGGCTTGGTGCTTGGCACTGGGACGTATGGAGAATATTCCAGACTTCTCCAGACTGGAATATCCCACTCGCCCCAAAGCTGTCAATCTGGGCACAGTAGTGTTATTCATCCCTGATCTTTTTTTTTCCCAAGTATTTTCAGAGAGATTCCAACTTAAATTTTCCTTCCATAGCTTATACTTCTCTTGCTACTGCCTTATACTATAAACAGATATCAAATCATATTAATTAAATACCATTAGCATCCTTGAAGCCTTTTCAGGTGGCAGAATGGTAAAGAACCTGCCTGCCAATTCAGGAGATGCAGGAGAGTTTGGGATGATGCACTAGAGGACGAAATGGCAATCCACTATTCCAGTATTCTTGCCTGGAAATTCACACAGGCAGAGGAACCTGGTGTTCTACAGTCCGTGGGGCCACAGAGAGTTGGATAAAGCTTAGCAACTGAGTATGCACACAAGTATCTTTTGCACAGGACATTACAACACTTCACAAACACTGGCCATGAGTAGTAAATTAATCTGTAAATTGATTCCAAATCCACAGATGGATAGTAGTAGGCAGGTGTGTAGAGTCAAGAGATATCAGAAAACATTCTGACTTACCATTAATAACTTGCATTATGATCTCAGGCAAGCCCCTCCACCTCCCTGGAGCCCTGTGTCCTCTCTGTATGCAGCACTGGCAGCTGAAAATAAAATGATCCTGGGTATTTGAAACTCTGGGAGAGGTGACTTTTATTCATCCTAATAATAGTAGCAGAAGCATTATTAATATGTGGACACTAGGGGTCTGGATGCTGTTTCTCCTGTGCAGCAAAGTTTCACAGAAATAGATTTTCCTGCCTCAAATGCCAGGGGAGGTCATTTACACTGGTCTCTTTCACCCTTCCCTGCTGGACAATCTACCCACGCTGGTCACTGACAGTGAGCCTGACTACTCAGCAAGTTGAGCTATGATCAGAAGGAAACGAGAGAAGGCAATGGCACCCCACTCCAGTACTCTTGTCTGGAAAATCCCATGGATGGAGGAGCCTGATAGGCTGCAGTCCGTGGGGTGGCTAGGAGTTGGACACGGCTGACAGACTTCACTTTCATGCATTGGAGAGGGGAATGGCAACCCACTCCAGTGTTCTTGCCTGGAGAATCCCAGGGATGGGGGAGCCTGGTGGGCTGCTGTCTTTGGGGTCGCATAGACTCAGACATGACTGAAGCGACTTAGCAGCAGCAGTAGCAGCAGAACAGCTGGAGCTAATCCATGAGGACAGGCAGAATAAGTCCAGGTTGCTGAACTCCTGGCCATGTGCACACTTGAAATTCCAGGCAGTCTTGGAGAGCAACCTTGAGCTGTTTATAATGCCACAGTCCTTTCTTTAGTAAATGATGTCCTGTGTGTGCTAAGTGAACTAAAATTATTCACTGTGTATCTAACTTACAAATCAACTCCTTTAAGTACTAAGGAATCAATCATTCTGTTGTTCAATTTTTGTTTAGTCCCTAAGTTGTGTCTGAATTTTTGTGACCCTAAATTCCAACTAACTTTACAAAATTCTTAAGGGCTGTCTCAAATGAAATACCTCACATTGAAGAATAAAATATAAAGCTACAAATTTGGAGTAATTTTTTTTTTAACTGTATGTCTGAATGCACTTAAAAAAAAAAAGGTCTCCTCAAAAGTTTTCCAAGAAATGACACAAACATAGGTCAAGTCAACTTAGTGAGAAATAACTATAAATTTGGGCACTTTGAGGTAAGTTGAAACAGGTTTAGTATTTTTCTTGATTTCTAAAAGTCAGTGTCTTTAATTAAAAATAAAACTAAAGTTAGATGCTTGGTGTTTTGACATCCAACCAAGTTTTATTTCTGGTACAACTATCCAGACTAAAACACCACTCACAGCAACACTTTCCCATTTTTATGTGAATGTTTGTTTATACTCAGCTCTCTTAGCTCCACATCATCATGTCCTGTTGTGTCCCACGTACGTGGAAGTACACTTACATGTTGATTTCCCCTTTCTGTAAGTCCTTTCCAAATGTCTGACAGAGAATCTGGATGAAGTGTGAAGGCGCCAGATGGTAGCCATCAGACAAGGACCACTTGCAAACACTCACCACACTCTCCAAGGTTATATGATCAGTAAAGTTTCTGAGTGGGCCACCCCAGACTCAAAAGATTCCAGTTGGTTTTCTTTGACCTTGGACTTGCCCATGACATCGTGCATAAGGCAAAGAGTCTGAAGACAGGTGACCTGCTTCCAAATACTAACTCCACCATTTCTTGCTGTGTCATCACAGGCAAACCATTTAAATCCTCTGAGCCCCGGTTTCTTCTTTCTACCTACCTACGTGTCCATCTATCCATCCATCCATCCATCCATCCATTCATCTTCTACCTTCATCTATCACAGCAGGTTGTGGCAAAGAGGAAAAGAGGAAGTATAAAGAGAGAGGCACTTTGAAAACTGCAAATGCACAAATTAATAACAATCGTTCAGATGATGATAGATGGACAAGGGCTTAGGGCCTAGGCCTAAACTTGAGCTTTGTATTGTCTGAGGGTTTCTGGGATTTGAGGCAAGAGTGAGGCAGGGAGCATGGGCCAGGTGACGATGACTCCCCGAATAGTTCCATGAGGTGGTCCTAGGGCCAAGTCAACATGATTGTCATTAAGTGTGAGAGAAATGAGTGCCACATGTGGGAGGAGGAGAGTAGTGGTAATGTGGAATATTAAGTTGGGAGCTGAGGACCTGTTAGACCTGGATCCTGCACTAGAAGGAGGGCAGTGGGAGGAAGTGTGGAAAGAGCCTGAACCAGACCAAATGGAGCCATTTCTGGAACCCTGTTTTTTCATTCTCCTTATGTGCTCTTGGATAAAGAAAACTTCCATTTCTGCTTGGTTACCCCTTAAAGTAATTCTTTAAACTGTATATCTCTTCAAATTATTCATTTGCATATCTATCAAAATGCATAGTTACACTATAATTTAACAAAAAACCAAAAACCACTACATGTTGCCACAGTCCAGACCCGGTGGATCCAGGGAATTCAAAGCAGGGATGGTGTCGGAGTCTGAGGAATGAATTGCTTAATTAAAGAAGTGGAGGGTGATTAGAAGGAAATAGTGTAGCAGGAAAATAAGTGGAGCAAAGATCTGAATAACCTGGTTTACGCAGAGAACCAATAAAACTCCAAGACAAGGAGTTTGCACCAGCTACGTAGGCCACCGGCGCCCGCTTGAATAGTGGAGGGTGCCCTGCCTTGGGTATTTCTTGAGTCACTGCAAGGGTGTAAAGGACTTCTTCGAGGTTCAAGAGGGAAGGGGTGACTTCCCCAGAGACACCACAGTGGACAAGGGCCTCATCTCACATGGAGGGAAGAACAGCCTGGTTTTAATCGAGTTGCGGCAGGTTACATTCGAGTTACGACAGGGAACTCTGGGGCCCGCCTCTGTGAACTCGGGAAAGGCCAGTATCCACGCCAGTTGCGAGGGGGCTCTTGGAATTCCTTTGCAGTCACGGCCGGCTCCTAATTCCTCATCTGGAGCCTGAGGTTTCCTCTCCATTGCTGACATGGATCATGTTGTTCCTCTGGAGGCTCCACAGGTGTATCAGGCCTCATCTCGATTGGAGACTTGCACATCCGCTTTCCTGTCAAGCTGTAGCAGCATGGTCACCCTTCCAGTCGATTTGACGCAGGGGTCTGTGGCTTTCCCTTGAGGCCTTCCCACAGGGCTGAAACAGTGCCACCATGGGGTGAGTCCCTACTTGGGGTGACAGTTGGGGCAATGCAGGGAAATCAGGTTCCTCTGGAGAGGACTGAGACAATAGGGGTCTTTTGGAATGGTGGCACGTCCCCTGGAGTTCCTCTCGAAGTTCCTGTTGAGAGCGCCTCCTCTTGAGTTGTGATGGGAACCCGGGAATCCTTCCCTGAGGAAACAGGAAAAGAATCCTCATCTCGAGTGGAGGAGGGGGAAACGGGTCTCCTTTTGAGTATTGCTGGAATCCTCGGTGTTCCTCTAGAGAGGAGAATGTTATGTTGGGGTATTTCTTGAGTCACTGCAAGGGTGTGAAGGACCCCTTCGAGGTTCAAGAGGGAAAGGGTGACTTCCCCCGAGACTCGGCGGAGAACGAGGGCCTCATCTCGCCTGGAGGGGAGAACCTCCTGGTTTTTCTCGAGTTGGGACAGGTTTCTCTCATGTTAAGACGGTGATCTCTGGGACCCGCCCCTGTGACCTCAGGAAAGGCCAGTCTCCACGCGAGCTGCGAGGGGACTCTCAGGATTCCTGCGCAGTGGGGTCTGGCTCCTAAGTCCTCGTCTATATCCGAGGCTTGACCTGAGGTAGCCTCTCGAGTGCTGATATAGAGCTTGGGGTTCTTCTGGAGGTTCCACTGGGGAGTCAGGCCTCGTCTCGAGTGGAGATGTGCACGTCCGTTTATATCCCAAACTTTAGACTCAGGGTCATGCTTCCCACCCAGGTGACACAGGGATCTGTGTCTTTCCCTCAAGCCTTTCCCACAGGGCTTAAACACGTACCTCCGTGGTGTGTGACCATAACTGGGGCGACAGTCGAGACAGTGCAGGGAAATCAGGTTCCTCTAGAGTGGACTGAGACATTTGTGCATCTTATGGAATGGTGGAATGACCCCTGGAGTTCCTCGTGACTTTCATGTTGAGAGCGTCTCCTCTTGATACGCAATGGGAAGGTCAGGAATCCTTCCCCTAAAAAGCAGGAAAGGAACAGTCATCTCAAGTTCAGGGGAGTGAAACGGGGCTCCTCTTGAATTGTGGCTGGACCCTTGGTGTTCCTCTCGAGTGGAGAAGGGTATTTCAGTGAACTTTTAGAGTCACATCAAGGGTGTGACAGAGCCCCTCGAGGTTCAAGAGGGAATGGATTACTTCCCCCGAGAGGCCACAGCTGACAAGGACCTCATCTCGCTTGGAGGGCAGAACGTCCTGGTTTTTCTCGAGTTGGGGCAGGTTCCTCTCGAGTTACAACGGGGGCCTCAGGTTCCCGCCCCTGTGGCCTCAGGAAAGACCAGTCTTCACGTGACTTGTGATGGTCCTCTTGGGATTCCTGCATAGTCGGGGCCGGCTCCTAAGTCCTCGTCTGGAGCAGAGGTCACAACCTGAGGTTTCCTCTCCAGTGCTGACATGGATCCCGGGGTTCTTCTGGAGGCTCCACAGGGGAGTCAGGCCTCATCTCGAGTGGAGATGTGCACGTCCGCTTTCTTCACAAGCCATAGCAGTAGGGTCAGGTTTTGCCTTGAGTTGACACAGGGGTCTATGTCTTTCCCTCGAGGCTTTCCCACATGGCTGAAACACCACTGTGGTGTGATTCCATATTCGGGGTGACAGACGAAGCATTGCAGGGAAATCAGGTTCCTCTGGAGTGGACTGAGACATTTAAGTGTCTTTTGGAATGGTGGCACGACCACTGGAGTTCTTCATGACATTCATGTTGAGAGCACGTCCTGTTGAGGCGCGTCGACAAGGTCGGGAATTCTTCCCCTACAAAGTAGGAAAGGAACCCTTATCTCTAGTGGAGAGGAGTGAAACAGGGCCCCTCTTGAGTGGTGGCTGGACCCTCGGTGTTCTTCTCGAGTGGAGAAGGGTATTTCGGTGTAATTTTTGAGTCACTACAAGGATGTGAAGGACCCTTTCAAGATTCAAGAGGAAGGGGTGACTTCCCCCGAGATGCCACAGCTGACAAGGGCCTCATCTCAACTGGAGGGGAGAACTTCTTGGTTTTTCTCGAGTTGGGCCTGGTTCCTCTAGAGTTACGATGGGGGCTTCAGGTTCCCGCCCCTGTGGCCTCAGGAAAGACCAGTCTCCATGCGAGTTGCGAAGGGGCTCTTGGAGTTCCTTTGCAATCACGGCTGGCTCCTAATTCCTCATCTGGAGCCTGAGGTTTCCTCTCCAGTGCTGACATAGATCATGTTGTTCCTCTGGAGGCTCCACAGGTGTATCAGGCCTCATCTCGATTGGAGACTTGCACATCCGCTTTCCTGCCAAGCTGTAGCAGCATGGTCACCCTTCCAGTCGAGTTGATGCAGGGGTCTGTGGCTTTCCCTCAAGACTTTCCCACAGGGTTGAAACAGGTGCCACCATGGGGTGCGTCCCTACTCGGGGTGACAGTTGAGTCAATGCAGGGAAATCAGGTTCCTCTGGAGTGGACTGAGACCATAGGGGTCTTTTGGAATGGTGGCATGTCCTCTGGAGTTCCTCTCGAAGTTCCTGTTGAGAATGCCTCCTCTTTTGATGAAATGGGAGCCCGGGAATCCTTCCCCGAGGCAACAGGAAAAGAATCCTCATATCGAGTGGAGGAGGGGGAAACGGGTCTCCTTTTGAGTGGTTCTGGAACCCTAGGTGTTCCTCTAGAGAGGAGAAGGTTATGTCGGGGTATTTGTTGAGTCATTGCAAGGGTGTGAAGGACCCGTTCGAGGTTCAAGAGGGAAAAGGTGACTTCCCCCGAGACTCGGCAGAGAACGAGGGCCTTATCTCGCCTGGAGGGGAGAACCTCCTGGTTTTTCTCGAGTTGGGACAGGTTCCTCTCATGTTAAGCTGGGGACCTCTGGGACCCGCCCCTGTGACCTCAGAAAAGGCCAGTCTCCACGCGAGTTGACAGGGGACTCTTGGGATTCCTGCCCAGTCGAGGCTGGCTCCGAAGTCCTCGTCTGGATCCGAGGCTGGACCTTATGTTTCCTCTCCAGTGCTCTTATGGATCGTAGGTTTCCTCTGGAGGCTCCACTGAGGAGTAAGACCTCGACTCGAGTGGAGAGGTGCACGTCCACTTTCATCCAGAGCTTTAGGCTCAGGGTCAGCCTACCAGTCGAGGTGACACTGGGATCTTGTCTTTCCTTCGAGGCTTTCCCAAATGTCTGAAACACGTGCCACTGTGGTGTGTGTCCATACTCAGGGTGACAGAAAAAGCATTGCAGGGAAATCAGCTTCCTCTGGAGTGGACTTAGACATTTGTGGGTCTTTTGGAATGGTGGCACGACCCCAGGAGTTCCTCTCGACTTTGCTTTGGAGAGCGCTTCTTCTTGAGATGTGATGGGAAGGCCGGGAATCCTTCCCCGACTAAGCAGGGAAAGATCCCTCAACTCGAGAGGAGGAGGGGGAAACTGGGCTCCTCTTGAGCTGTGGCGGGACGCTCACTGTTCCTCTCACGTGAAGAAGGGTATGTCTGGGTACTTCCTCAATCGCTACAATGGTGTGAAGGACATCTTTGAGGTTCAAGAGGGAAGGGGTGACTTCCCTGGAGACACTGCAGTGGACAAGGGCCTCATGTCGCCTGGAGCAGAGAACCTCCTGGTTTTTCTCGAGTTTTGGCAGGTTACTCTCCAGTTATGACAGAGAACTCTGGTACCCTCCCCTGTGGCCTCAGGAAAGGCCAATATCCAAGTGAATTGCGAGGGGCCTCTTAGTATTCTTGCGCAGTCCCGGCTGGCTCCTACGTCCTCGTCTGCAGCCTGAGGTTTCATTTCAAGTGCTGACATGGATCATGTTGTTACTCTAGAGGCTCCACAGGGTATCAGGCCTCATTACAAGTGGAGACAGCACGTCCACTTTCATCCCAAGCTTTAGCAGCATGGTCAGTTTTCCCGTTGAGTTGACACAGGGATCTGGGGCTTTCCCTGGAGGCTCTCCCACAGGGCTGAAACACGTACCACCGTTGTGCAAGACCATATCCGGGGTGACAATCGAGACAGTGCAGGGAAATCAGGTTCCTCTGGAGAGGACTGAGATATCTGTGGGTCTTCTGGGGTGGTGGCACGACCCCTGTATTTCCTCGTGGCTTTCATGTTGAGAGCGCTTCCTCTTGAGACGCCACAGGAAGGTCGGGAATCCTTCCCCGAAAAAGCAAGAAAGGAACCCACATCTCGAGCAGAGGGAGTGAAAGGGGGCTCCTCTTGAGTTGTGGCTGGACCCTCGGTGTTCCTCTCGAGTGGAGAAGGGTAATTTGGTGTAGTTTTTGAGTTGCTGCAAGGGTGTGAAAGACCCCTTTGAGGTTCAAGAGGGAAGGGGTTACTTCCCTCGAGATGCCACAGGGAACAAAGCCTCATCTCACCTGGAGGGGAGAACCTCCTGGTTTTTCTCCAGTTGCAGCAGGTTCCTCACGAGTTAGGATGGGGGCTACAGCTTTCCTCCCCTGTGGCCTCAGGAAAGATCAGGCTCCACGGCCTCTTGCGAGGGGCCTCTCAGGATTCCTGCACAGTCCGGGCTGGTTCCTTCACCCTCGCCTGGAGCAGAGGCCGGAACCTGAGGTTTCCTCTCCAGTGCTGACATGTATCACGGGGTTCCTCTGGATGCTCCACAGCGAAGTCAGGCCTCGTCTCGAGTGGAGACGTGAACATCCTCATTCTTCTCGAGACATAGCAGCAGGGGCAGCCTTCCCATCGAGTTGACACAGGGATATGGCTTTCCCTCCAGGCTTTCCCACAGGGCTGAAACACGTACCACTGTGGTGTGAGACCATACCCAGGGTCACAGTTGAGGCAGTGCAGGGAAATCAGTTTCCTCTGGAGTGGACTGAGACATTTGCGGGTCTTTTGGAATGGTGGCACGACACCTGGAGTTCCTCATGACTTTCATGTTGAGAGCGCCTCCTCTTGAGATGTGACGGGAAGGTCAGGAATCCTTACCCAACACAGAAGTAAAGGAACCCTAATCTCGAGTGGAGGGGAGGGTAACGCATTTCCTCTTGAGTTGTGGCTGGACCCTCCATGTTCCTCTGGAGTGGAGAAGGGTATTTCAGTGTACTTGTTGAGTCGTTGCAAGGGTGTGAAGGACCCCATCGAAGCTAAAGAGGGAAGGGGTTACTTCCCCCAAGACGCCGCAGCTGACAAGGGCCTCATCTCGCCTGGAGGGGAGAACCTCCTGGTTTGTCTCGAGTTGGGGAAGTTTCCTCTTGAGTTACAACGGGTGCTTCAGGGTCCCGCCCCTGTTGCCTGAGGAAAGACAAGTCTACACGCGAGTTGCGAGGGGCCTCTCAGGATTCCTGTGCATTCGGGGCCAGCTCCTAAGTCCTCAATTGGAGTAGAGTCCAGAAACAGGTTTCCTCTCCAGTGCTGACATGGGTCGAGGGGTTCCTCTGGAGACTCCACAGGGGAGTCAGGCCTCATCTCGAGTGGAGACGTGCACATCTGCTTTCACCCCGAGCTTTAGACTCAGTGTCAGCCTTCCCATCGAGGTGACACAGGGGTCTGTGGCTTTCCCTCGAGGCTTTCCCACAGTGCTGAAACACGTTCCACTGTGATGTGAGTCCATACTCAGGGTGACGGACGAAGCATTGCAGGGAAATCAGTTTCCTCTGGAGTGGACTTAGATATGTGTGCATCTTTTGGAATGGTGTCACGACCCCAGGAGTTCCTCTCGACTTTGCCGTGGAGAGCGCTTCTTCTTGGGATATGATGGGAAGGCCGGGAATCCTTCCCCGACTAAGCAGGGAAAGATCCCTCATCTCGAGAGGAGGAGGAGGAAACGGGTCTCCTTTTGAGTGGTGCTGTAACCCTCGATGTTCCTCTTGAGAGGAGAAAGTTATGTCAGGGTATTTCTTGAGTCACTGCAAGGGTGTGAAGGACCCGTGAGGTTCAAGAGGGAAAGGGTGACTTCTCCCGAAACTCGGTGGAGGAAGAGGGCCTCAACTCGCCTGGAGGGGAGAATCTCCTGGTTTTTCTCGAGTTGGGGCAGGTTCCTCTCAAGTTAAGCCGTGGACCTCTGGGACCCTCCCCTGTGGCCTCAGGAAAGGCCAGTCTCCACGCGAGTTGCAAGGGGCCTCTGGCGATTTCTGGGCAGTCGGGGCCGGCTCCTTGGTCCTCGTCTGGAGAAGAGGCCGGAACCTGAAGTTTCCTCTCCAGTGCTGACATGGATCGCGGGGTTCCTCTGAAGGCTCCACAGGGGAGTCAGGCCTCGTCTCAAGTAGAGATGTGCACGGACGCTTTCCTCCCAAGCCATAGCAGCAGAGTCAGGTTTCCCGTTGAGTTGACACAGGGGTCTGTGGCTTTCCCTTGAGATTTTCCCACATGGCTGAAACACGTGCCACTGTGGTGTGAGTCCATATTCGGGGTGAAATAGGAAGCATTGCAGGGAAATCAGGATCCTCTGGACTCGACTGAGACATTTAGAGGCCTTTTGGTGTGGTGGCAAAACCCCAGGCATTCCTCTCGACTTTGTCGTGGAGAGCGCCTCCCCTTGAGATGTGACGGGAAGGCCAGGAATTCTTCCCCGACCAAGCAGGGAAAGATCCTTCATCTCCAGCAGAGAATGGGGAAACTGCGCTCCTCTTGAGCTGTGGCGTTACCCTCGGTGTTCCTCTTGCATGGAGAAGGGTATGTCGGGTATTTCTTGAGTCACTGCAAGGGTGTGAAGGACCTCTTTGAGGTTCAAGAGGGAAGGGGTGACTTCCCTGGAAACACCCCAGTGGACAAGGGCCTCATCTCGCATGGAGGGAAGAACCTCCTGGTTTTTCTCGAGTTGCAGCAGGTTACTCTCGAGTTACGGCAGAGAACTCTGGGACCCGCCCCTGTGGCCTCAGGAAAGGCCAGTATCCATGCCAGTAGCGAGAGGGCTCTTGGAATTCCTTTGCAGTCATGGCTGGCTCCTAATTCCTCATCTGGAGCCTGAGGTTTCCTTTCCAGTGCTGACATGGATCATGTTGTTCCTCTGGAGGCTCCACAGGTGTATCAGGCCTCATCTCGATTGGAGACTTGCACATCTGCTTTCCTGCCAAGCTGTAGTGCCATGGTCACCCTTCCAGTCGATTTGACGCAGGGGTCTGGGGCTTTCCCTTGAGGCTTTCCCACAGGGATGAAACAGGTGCCACCTTGGGGTGAGTCCCTACTCGGGGTGACAGCTGAGACAATGCAGGGAAATCACGTTCCTCTGGAGAGGACTGAGACAATAGGGGTCTTTTTGAATGGTGGCATGTCCCTTGGAGTTCCTCTCGAAGTTCCTGTTGAGAGAGCCTCCTTTTGAGATGTGATGGGAACCCGGGAATCCTTCCCCGAGGAAACAGGAAAAGAATCCTCGTCTCGAGTGGAGGAGGGGGAAATGGGTCTCTTTTTGAGTGGTGCTGGAACCCTCGGTGTTCCTCTAGAGAGGAAAAGGTTATGTCTGGGTATTTCTTGAGTCACTGCAAGGGTGTGAAGAACACTTTTGAGGTTCAAGAGGCAAAGGGTGACTTCCCCCAAAATTCGGCGGAGAACGAGGGCCTCATCTCGCCTGGAGGTGAGAACCCTCTGGTTTTTCTCCAATTGGGACAGGTTCCTCTCATGTTAATACAGGGATCTCTGGGACCCACACCTGTGGCCTCAGAGAAGGCCAGTCTCCACGTGAGTTTTCAGGGGACTCTAGGAAGGCTCCTAGGTCCTCATCTGGATCTGAGGCTGGGACCTTAGGTTTCCTCTCCAGTGCTGATATGGATGGTGAGGTTCTTCTGGAAGCTCCACAGAGGAGTCAGGCCTCGTCTCGAGTGGAGACGTGCACGTCCGCTTTCATCCCGAGCTTTAGACCCAGGGTCAGGCTTCCCGTCAAGGTGACACAGGGATCTGTGTCTTTCCCTAGAGGCTTTTCCACAGGGTTAAATACGTACCACTGTGGTGTGAGACCATAGCCGGGGTGACAGTCTAGGCAGTGCAGGGAAATCAGGTTCCTCCAGAGTGGACTGAGACATTTGTGGGTCTTTTGGAATGGTGCAACGACCTCTGGAGTTCCTCACGTCTTTCATGTTGAGAGCGCCTCCTCTTGAGATGCGATGGGAAGGTCAGAAATCCTTCCCTTCCAAAGCAGGAAAGGAACCCTCGTCTCGAGTGGAGGGGAGTGAAACGGGGCTCCTCTTGAATTGTGGGTGGACCCTCGGTGTTCCTCTTGAGTGGAGAAGGGTATTTCGGTGAACTTTTTGAGTCACTGCAAGGGTGTGACGGAGCCCCTCGAGGTTCAAGAGGGAAGGGGTTACTTCCCCTGAGAGGTCGCAGCTGATAAGTGCCTCATCTCGTTGGAGGAGAGAACGTCCTGGTTTTTCTCGAGTTGCGGCAGGTTCCTCTCGAGTTAAGATGGGGGCTTCAGTTTCCCACCCCTGCGGCCTCAGGAAAGACCAATCTTGTCGCGACTTGTGAGGGGACTCTCAGGATTCCTGCACAGTAGGGGCCGGCTCCTAAGTCCTCGCCTGGAGCAGAGGTCAGAACCTGAGATTTCCTCTCCAGTGCTGACATGGTTCCCGGGGTTCCTCTGGAGGCTCCACAGGGGAGTCAGGCCTCATCTCGAGTGGAGATATGCACGTCCGCTTTCTTCATAAGCCATAGAAGTAGGGTCAGGCTTCGCCTTGAGATGACACATGGGTCTGTGGAGACTTGCACATCCGCTTTCCTCTCAAGCTATAGAAGCAAGTCAGCCTTCCAGTTGAGTTGACACAGGGGTCTGTGGCTTTCCCTCGAGGCTTTCCCACAGGGCTGAAACAGGTGCCACCATGGGATTAGTCCCTACTCGGGGGAACAGTTGAGGCAATGCAGGGCAATCAGGTTCTTCTGGAGTGGACTAAGACATTTAGGGGTCTTTTGGAATGGTGGCACTTCCCCTGGAGTTCTTCTTGAAGTTCCTGTTGAGAGCGCCTCCTCTTGAGATGTGATAGGACCCCGGGAATCCTTCCCTGATGAAACAGGGAAAGAACCCTCATCTTGAGCGGAGGAGGGCGAAACGGGGCGCCTCTTGAGTGGTGGCAGAACCCTCGGTGTTCCTCTATAGTGGAGAAGGGTATGTCGGTGTATTTCTTGAGTCACTGCAAGGTGTGAAGAACCTCTTCGAGGTTCAAGAGGGAAAAGGTGATATCCTTGAGACTCGGTGGAGGATGAGGGCCTCAACTCGCCTGGAAGGGAGAACCTCCTGGTTTTTCTCGAGTTGGGGCATGTTCCTCTCAAGTTAAGCCGTGGACCTCCGGGACCCGCCCCTGTGGCCTAGTGAAAGGCTAGTCTCCACGCGAGTTGTAAGAGGCCTCTGGCGATTTCTGGGCAGTCGGGGCCGGCTCCTTGATCCTGTCTGGAGAAGAGGCCAGAACCTTAGGTTTCCTCTCCAGTGCTGACATGGATTGCGGAGTTCCAATGGAGGCTCCACAGGGGAGTCAGGCCTTGTCTCGAGTAGAGATGTGCACGTCCGCTTTCCTCCCGAGCCATAGCAGCAGAGTCAGGCTTCCCGTTGAGTTGACACTGGGGTCTGTGGCTTTCCCTTGAGGTTTTCCCACATGACTGAAACACGTGCCACAATGGTGTGAGTCCATATTTGGGGTGAAAGAGGAAGCACTGCAGGGAAATCAGGTTCCTCTGGAGTGAACTGAGACATTTAGGGATCTTTTGGAATGGTGGCACGTTCCCTGGAGTTCCTCTCGAAGTTCCTGTTGAAAGCGCCTCCTCTTGAGATGCGACGGGAACGCCGGGCATCCTTCCCCAACGAAGCCGGGAAAGAACCCTCATCTGGAGCGGAGGAGGGGGAAAAGGGTCTCCTCTTGAGTGGTGGCAGGACCATCGGTGTTCCTCTCCAGTGGATAAGGGTATGTCTGGGTATTTCTTGAGTCGCTGTAAGGATGTGAAGATCCCCTTCGAGATTCAAGAAGGAGGGGTGACTTCTGCCGAGACTTGGCAGCATTCGAGAGCCTCATCTCTCCTGGAGGGCAGAATCTCCTGGTTTCTCTCGAATTGTTCCAGGTTCCTCTCAAGTTAAGACGGGGACCTCTGGGACCCTCCCCTGTGGCCTGAGAAATGGCCAATCTCCACACGAGATGCAAGGGGCCTCTCGGGATTCCTATACACTTGGGGCCGGCTCCTAAGTCCTCGTCTGATGCCGAAGCCAGAATCTGAGGTTTCCTCTAAGTGCTAACATCAATCGTGGGGTTCCTCTGGTGGCTATACAGGGGAGTCAGGCCTCATGTCAAATGGAAACGTGCATTTCCCCTTTCCTCCCAAGCCATAGCAGCAGAGTCAGGCTTCCAGTCCTGTTGACACAAGGGTCTGTGGCTTTACCTCGAGGCTTTCCCACATGGCTGAAACACATGCCGCTGTGGTGAGTCTATACTCGGGGTGACAGACGAAGCATTGCAGGGAAATCAGGTTCCTCTGGAGTGGTCTGAGACATTTAGGGGTCTTTGGAATGGTGGCATGATCCCTGGAGTTCCTCTCTATTTTGCCATGGAGAGTGCCTCCTCTTGAGGTTCGATGGGAAAGCCGGGAATCCTTTCCCAACAAAGCAGGGAACGAACCCTCATCTCGAATGCAGGAGGGGGAAATGGGCTCCTCTTGAGCTGTTGAGGGACCCTTGGTGTTCCTCTCGAGTGGAGAAGTCTATATCTGGGTACTTCTTTAGTCTCTGCAAGGGTGTGAAGGAACCCTTCGAGGTTCAAGAGTGAAGGGGTGACTTCCCCCGGGACACCGGAACAGACAAGTGCCTCATCTCGCCTGGAGGGGAGAACCTCCTGGTTTTTCTCGAGTTACAGTAGGTTCCTCTCGAGTTACGACAGGGAACTCTGGGACTCGCCCCTGTGGCCTCAGAAAAGACCAGTCTCCAAGCGAGTTGCGATGGGCATCTTGGGATTCCTGTGCAGTCGCGACAGGCTCCTAAGTCATCGTCTGGGGCATGAGGTTTCCTCTCCAGTGCTGACATGGATCGTGTTGTTCCTGTGGAGGCTCCACAGAGGAGTCAGGCCTCGTCTCGAGTGAAGACTTGCACATCTGCTTTCCTCCCAAGCTGTAGTAGCAAGATCAGCTTTCCAATCGAGTTGACACAGGGGTCTGTGGCTTTCCCTCAAGGCTTTCCTACAGGGATGTAACATGTTCTACCGTGGTGTGAGCCAATACTTGGGGTGACATGCGAGGCAGTGCAGGGCAACCAGGTCTCTGGAGTGTACTGACACAACTATGGGTCTTTTGGAATGGTGGAACGACCCCTGGAGTTCCTCTCGACTTTCCTGTTGAGAGTGCCACCTCTTGAGATGCGACTGGAACACGGGGAATCCTTCCCTGATGAAGCAGGGAAAGGAACCCTCATCTCGAGAAGTGGAGGGGCAAACGGGGCTCCTCTTGATATGTAGTGGGACCCTCCGTGTTCCTTTAGAGTGGAGACGGGTATGTCAGGCAAATTCTTTATTTTCTGCAAGAGTGTGAAAGACTCTTTCGAGGTTAAGAGGGAAGGTGTGATTTCCTTCGAGACGCCACAGCAGAAAAGGGGCTCATCTCGTTGAAAGGGAGAACCTCCTGATTTTTCTCGAGTTGCTCAAGTTCCCCTCGAGTTACGACAGGGACGTCAGGGAACTGCTCGTGTGGCATCAGGAAAGGACAGTCTCCATGCATGTTGCAAAGGGCCTCTCAGGTTTCCTCTCCAGTTGATGAAGGGTCCTAAGTCCTCATCTGGAGCCGAGGCCAGAACTTGAGTTTTCCTTACCAGGTCTGACATGGATCTTGAGGTTCCTGTGGAGTCTCCACAGGGGAGACTGGTCTTGTCTCGAGTGGAGACATGCACGTCCGGTTTCCTCCCGAGCTGTAGCAGCAGTGTCAGGCTTCCTGTCGAGTTTACAAAGGGATCTGTTGCTTTCACTTGAGGCTTTCCTACAGGGCTGTCACACGTGCCACTGTGGTGTGAGTCGATACTTGGGGTGACAGTCGTGGCAGTGCAGGGAAATCTGGTTCCTCTGGAGTGGACTGATACATTTGGGTGCTTTGGAATGGTGGAACGACCCCTGGAGTTCCTCTTGACTTTCCTGTTGAGAGCGCACCCTCTTGAGAAGTGACGGGAATGCAGGGAATCCTTCCCCGACGAAGCAGGGAAAGGAACCCTCATCTCGAGCAGAGGAGGGGGAAACGTGGCTCCTCTTAATTTTGCCGGGAACCTCGGTGTTCCTATCGAGTGGAGACGTGTATGTCGGAGAACTTCTTGAGATGAAGCAGTTGTGTGAAGGACCCTTTCGACCTTCAAGAGGGAAAGTGATTTTCCTCGAGACGCCGCAGCCGAAAAGAGCCTTATCTCGCCTGGAGGCGAGAACCTTCTGGTTTTTATCAAGTTGCCGCAGGTTCCCCTCGAGTTAAGATGGGGACGTCATGGACCCGCTTGTGTGGCCTCAGGAAAGGCCAGTCTCCATGTAAGTTGTAAGGGGCCTCTCGGGATTTCACTCCAGTCAATGCAGGTCCCTAACTCCACATCTGGCACTGAGGCAGGAAACTGAAATTTCCTCTTCAGTCCTTACATGGATCTTGAGGATCCTCTGCAGTAACCACAGGGTAACCATGCCTCGTCTCGAGTGGAGACATGCACGTGCACTTTCCTCCCGAGTTGTAGCAGTTGTGTCAGACTTCCCATCGAGTTGACACAGGGATCTGTGGCTTTCCCTAGAGGCTTTCCCACAGGGCTGTCACATGTGCCACTGTGGTGTGAGTCGATACTCGGGGTGACAGTCAAGGCAGTGCAGGGAAATCATGTTCCACTGGAGTGGACTGAGACTTGTGGGGGTCTTTTTGAATGGTGGCATGACCTCTGAAGTTCCTCTCGAATTTCCTGTTGAGAGGGCCTCCTCTTTAGATGTGACGGGAATGCCACAAATCATTTCCCAACGAGGGAGGGAAATGAACCCTCGTCTAGAGAGGAGGAGCGGGAAACGGGGCTCCTCTTGAGTTGTGACGAGACCCTCGATGTTCCTCTCGAGTGAAGACAGGTATGTCGGGAACTTCTTGACTTGCTTCAAGTGTGTGAAGAACCCTTTCAAGGTTCAAGAGGGAAGGGGTGATTTCCTTCGAGTCGCCGCGGTGGAAAAGGGCCTCATCTCACCTGGAGGGGAGAACCTCCTGGTTTTTTTCAAGTTGCGGTAGGTTCCTCTCGAGTTACAATGTGGGACATCAGGGACCCAATCGTGTGATCTCAGGACAGGCCAGTTTCCATGCGAGTTGCAAGGGGCCACTTGGGATTCCTCTTCAGTTGTTGCCGGGTCCTAAGTCCTCTTCTGGATCTGAGGCCAGAATCTGAGGTTTCCTCTCCGGTGCTGACATGGATTTTGGGGTTCCTCTGGAGTCTCCAAAGGGGAGACAGGCCTCGTCTCGAATGGAGGCATGCACGTCCGCTTTCTACCCAAGCTGTAGCAGCAGTGTCAGTCTTCCCATCGAGTTGACCAAGCGTTCTGTTGCTTTCGCTCGAGGCTTTCCTACAGGCCTGTCACACGTGCCAACGAGGTGTGAGTTGATACTCGGGGTGACAGTCGAGGCAGTGCAGGGAAATCAGGTTCCTCTGGAGTGGACTGAGACATTTTGTTGCTTTGTAATGGTGGAACGACTCCTGGAGTTCCTCTTGAGTTTCCTTTTCAGAGCACCACCTCTTGAGATGTGATGGGAATGCCGGGAATCCTTTCACGATGAAGCAGGGAAAAGAACCCTCATCTTAAGCAGAAGATGGGGAAACGGGGCTCCTCTTGAGTTTGCCGGGAACCTCGGTGTTTCTCTCGAGTGGAGATGGGTATGTTGGGGAACTTCTTGAGTTGAAGCAGTGGTGTGAAGGACCCTTTAGAGGTTCACGAGGAAGGTGTGATTTTCCTCAAGAAGCTGCAGCAGATAAGAGCCTCATCTCGCCTGGAGGCGATAACCTACTGGTTTTTCTCGAATTGCCACAAGTTCTTCTCGAGTTAAGACGGGGAATTCAGGGACCTGCTGGTGTGACCTCAGGAAAGGCCAGTCCTCGTGGGAGTTGTGAGGGTCCTCTCGGGATTCCACTCTAGTCAGTGCAGGGTCCTAACTCCTCATCTGGAGCTGAGGCTGGAACACGAGATTTCCTCTTCAGTGCTGACATGGATCTTGGGGTTTCTCTAGAGTCTTCACAGGGGAATCAGGCCTTGTCTCAAGTGGAGATATGCACGTCCAGTTTCTTCCTGAGCTGTAGCAGCAGTGTCAGTCTTCCCGTCGAGTTGACCAAGCATTCTGTGTCTTTCCCTAGAGGCTTTCCCACAGGGCTGTCACACGTGCCACCATGGTGTGAGTCAATACTCAGGGTGACAGTCGAGGCAGTGCAGGGAAATCAGGTTCCTCTGGAGTGGACTGAGACTTTTGGGGATCTTTCCAAATGGTGGCACGAACCTTGAATTTCCTCTCAAATTTCCTGTAGAGAGTGCCTACTCTTGATATGTGATGGGAACACCACAAAACCTTTCCCGATGAAGCAGGAAATGAACCCTCATCTACAGCAGAGGAGCAGAAAATGGGGCACCTCTTTAGTTGTGACAGGACCCTCGGTGTTACTCTCGAGTGGAGACGGGTATGTCGGGAACTTTTTGAGTTGCTTCAAGTGTGTGAAGAATCCTTTCAAGGTTCAAGAGGGAAGGGGTGGAAAAGGGCCTCATCTTGCCTGGAGGGGAGAACCTCCTGTTTTTTTTTCAACTTGTGGTAGGTTCCTCTCGAGTTACAACCTGGGACCTCAGGGACCCAATCCTGTGATCCCAGGAAAGGCCAGTCACCATGCCAGTTTGCGAGGGTCCACTCGGGATATCTCTCCAGTTGGTGCTGAGTCCCAAGTCCTCTTCTGGATCCGAGGCCAGAATCAGAGGTTTCCTCTCCAGTGCTGACATGGATCTTGGGGTTCCTCTGGAGTCTCCACCGGGCAGTCAGGCCTCGTCTTGAGTGGAGGCATGCACGTCCACTTTCCTCCCGAGCTGTCGCAGCAGTGTCAGTCTTCCCGTCGAGTTGACCAAGGGATCTGTGGCTTTCCCTCGAGGCTTTCCCACAGGGCTGTCACAATTTGCACCGTGGTGTGAGTCGATACACGGTGTGACAGTAGAGGGATCACAGGGAAATCATGTTCCTTTGGAGTGGATTGAGACATTTAGGGCTCTTTTGGAATGGTTTCAGGAACCCTGGAGTTCCCCTCGACTTGCCCGTTGAGAGTGCCTCCTCTTGAGATGCGATGGGAAAGCCAGGAAACCTTGCCCATCAAAGCAGGGAAGGGAACCATCATCTCGAGTGGAGGAGGAGGAAATGGGGCTCTGCTTGATTTTGTCGAGAACTTCGGTATTTCCCCTGTGTGGAGACGGGTATGTCGGTGAACTTCTTGAGTTGCTTAAAGGATGTGAAGGACCCATTTGAGATTCAAGAGGGAAGGTGTGATTTCCCTCGAGACGCCATCACGTAAAGGGCCTCATATTGTCTGGAAGGGAGAACCTCCTGGTTTTTATCGAGTTGGGGCAGGTTCTGCTCGAGTTACGATGGGTACCTCAGGGACCCACTTATGTGGCATCAGGAAAGGCCTGTCTCCATGCGAGTTGCGAGGGGCCTCTCGGGATTCCTCTCCTGTCAGTGCAGGGTCCTAACACCTCGTCTGACACCGACGCTGGAAGCTGAGATTTCCTCTTCAGTGCTGACATAGATCTTGGGGTTCCTCTGCAGTCTCCACAGGGGAATCACGCCTCGTCTCGATTGGAGACATGCACGTGCACTTTCCTCCTGAGCTGTAGCAGCAGTGTCAGACTTCCCGTCGAGTTGACACAGGGATCTGTGGCTTTCCCTAGATGCTTTCCCACAGGGCTGTCACACGTGCCACCGTGGTGTGAGTTGATACTCGGGGTGACAGTCGAGGCAGTGCAGGGAAATCAGGTTCCTCTGGAGTGGACTGAGACTTTTGGGGATCTTTTCAAATCGTGGCATGACCCTGAAGTTCCTCTCGAATTTCCTGTTGAGAGGGCCTCCTCTTGAGATGTGACGGGAATGCCACAAATCCTTTCCCAATGAAGCAGGGAAATGAGCCCTCGTCTAGAGAGGAAGAGCGGGAAACGGGGCTCCTCTTGAGTTGTGGCAGGACACTGTGTTCCTCTCGAGTGGAGACGGGTATGTTGGGAACATCTTGAGTTGCTGCAAGTGTCTGAATGACCCTTTCAAGGTTCAAGAGGGAAGGTGTGATTTCCTTCGAGTTGCCACAGTAGAAAAGGACCTCATCTCGCCTGGAGGGGAGAACCTCCTGTTTTTTTTTCCAAGTTGCAGTAGTTTCCTCTCGAGTTACAACCTGGGACCACAGGGACCCAATCCTGTGATCTCAGGACAGGCCAGTTTCCATGCGAGTTGCAAGGAGCCACTCAGAATTCCTTTTCAGTTGGTGCGAGTCCTAAGTCCTCTTCTGGATCCAAGGCCAGAATCTGAGGCTTCCTCTTCAGTACTGACATGGATCTTGGGGTTCCTCTGGAGTCTCCACAGGGGAGACAGGCCTCGTCAGGTGGAGACATGCACTTCTGCTTTCCTCCCAAGCTGTCGCACCAGTGTCAGTTTTCTCGTCGAGTTGACCAAGGGATCTGTGGCTTTCCCTCATGGCTTTCCCACAGGGCTGTCACACTTGGCACCATGGATTGAGTCGATATGTGGTGTGACAGTAGAGTCATTGCAGGGAAATCAGGGTCCTCTGGAGTGGATTGAGACATTTAGGGGTCTTTTGGAATGGTGGCAGGAACCCTGGAGTTCCTCTCGACTTTCCTGTTGAGAGCACCTCCTCTTGAGATGAGAGGGGAACACCGAGAATCCTTGCCCATCAAAGAAGGGAAAAGAACCATCATCTCGAGCAGAAGAGGGGGAAACTGGGTTCTGCTTGATTTTGGCAGTAGCCTCAGTGTTCCTCTCGACTGGAGACGGGCATGTCAGGAAACTTCTTGAGTTGCTGCAAGCATGTGAAGGACCCCTTCGAGGTTCAAGAGGGAAGGTGTGATTTCCCTCGAGACACTGCACTGGAAAATGGCCTCATCTCGCCTGAAGGGGAGAACATCCTGGCTTTTCTCTAGTTGGGGCAGGTTCCTCTTGAGTTAGGACCGGTACCTCTGGAACTCGCTTATGTGGCATCAGGAAAGGCCTGTCTCCATGCCAGTTGTGAGGGTCCTCTAGGTATTCCTCTCCAGTCAGTGCTGGGTCCTAAGTCCTCGTTTGAAAACAAGCCTGAACCTGAGGTTTCCTCTCCAGTGCTAACATGGACCTTGGGGTGCCTCTGGAGTCTTCACAGTGGAGTCAGGCCTCGTCTCGAGTGGAGACATGCACGTCCGCTTTCCTCCCGACCTGTAGCAGCAGTGTCTGGCTTCCCATCGAGTTGACACAGGGATCTGTGGCTTTCCCTGCAGGCCCAGTTTCCTCCCAAGCTGAAGCAGCACTGTCAGCCTTCCCATCAAGTTGACACAGGGATCTGTGGCATTCCCTCGAGGCTTTCCCCCAGGGCTGTCACACGTGCCACCGTGGTGTGAATCGGTACTTGGAGTGACATTCGAGGCAGTGCAGAAAAAATCAGGTTCTTCTGGAGTGGACTGAGACATTTGAGGGTCTTTTGGAATAGGGGCACGACCCCTGGATTTCCTCTCGAATTTTCTTTGAGAGCGCCTTCTCTTGAGTTGTTACAGGAAAGCCCAGAATCTTTTCCGATGAAGTAGAGAAAGAACCCTCATCTCTAGCGGACGAGTGGGAAATGGGGCACCTCTTGAGTTTGGCAGGACCCTTGGTGTTCCTCTCGAGTGGAGACGGGTATGTCGGGGAACTTATTGAGTTGCTGCAAGGATGTGAAGGCCCTTTTCAACGTTCAAGAGGGAAGGTGTGACTTCATTCGAGACGCCACAGCAGAAAAGGGCCTCATCTCGCCTGGAGGGGAGAACCTCCTCGTGTTTCTCCAGTTGTGGCATGTTTCTCTCGAGTTGCGACGGGGACCTCAGGGACCCGCTCGTGTGGCATCAGGAAAGGCCAGTCTCCTTGCGGCTTCTGAGGGGCCTCTCAGGATTCCTCTCCAGTTAGTGCTGGGTCCTAAGTCCACGTCTGGACCCGAGGCCAGAACCTGAGGTTTCCTTTCCAGTGCTGACATGGAATTTGGTGTTCCTCTGGAGTCTCCACAGGGGAGTCAGGCCTTGTCTCGAGTGGAGATATGCACATCCACTTTCATCTCGAGCTTTAGCAGCAGCGTCAGTCTTCCCGTCAATTTGACACAGGGATCTGTGGCTTTCCCTCGAGGCTTTCCCACAGGGCCGAAACACGTGCCACTGTGGAGTGAGTCGTTACTCAGGGTGACATTTGAGGTGGTGCAGGGAAATCAGATTCCTCTGGAGTGGACTGAGACATTTGGGGGTCTTTTGCAATGGTGGCACTGCAATTGGCATTTCTCTCGACTTTTTTGTTGAGAGCGCATCCTCTTGAGATGTGATGGGAATGCCAGGAATCCTTTCCCAATGAAGCAGGGAAGGAAACCCTCATCTCAAGCGGAGGAGGGGAAAATGGGGCTCCTCTTGAGTTTCACGGGACCCTCGATGTTCCTCCTGAGTGGAGACGGGTATGTCAGGGAACTTCTTGAGTTACTGCAAGGTTGTGAAGAACCCTTTCAAGGTTCAAAATGTAAGGTGTGGCTTTCCTCGAGATGCCGCAGCAGAAAATGACGTCATTTTGCCTGAAGGGGAGAACCTCCTGGTTTTTCTTGAGTTATGGCAGGTTCCTCTCGAGTTACAAAGGGGACCTCAGGGACCCACTTGTGTGGCCTCAGGAAAGGCCAGTCTCCATTCGAGTTGCGAGGGGCCTCTCAGGATTTCTCTCTATTCGGAGCCGGGTCCTAAGTTCTTGTCTGGAGCCAAGGCTGGAACCTGAGGTTTCCTTTCCAGCGCTGACATGGATCTGGGGCTTCTTCTGGACTCTTCACAGGGGAGTCAGGCCTTGTCTTGAGTGGAGACATGCAGGTCCACTTTCGTCCCGAGCTGTAGCAGCAATATCAGTCTTCCCTTCAAGTTAACACACGGATCTGTGGCTTTCACTCGAAGCTTTCTCACAGGGCTGTCAAACGTGCCACCGTGGTGTAAGTGGATACTTAGGGTGAACATTCGAGGCAGTGCAGGGAAATTAGGTTCCTCTGGAGTGGACTGAGACGTTTCAGGGTCTTTTCGAATGGTGCCACGACCTCTGGAATTCCTGTAGAGAGCGCCCCCTCTTGGAATGCGACAGGAACGGCGGGAATCCTTTCCTGTCAAAGCGGGGAAAGGAACACTCATCTCAAGGGAAGAGTGGGAAACGGGGCTCCTCTTGAGGTGTCGCATGACCCTCGGTGATCCTCTCGAGTGGAGTTGGGTATGTCGGGGACCTTTTTGAGTTGCTGCAAGAATGTGAAGAACACTTTCGAGGTTCAAGAGGGAAAGTGTCATTTTTTTTCTCGATACGCCGCAGCAGAAAAGGGCCTCATCTTGCCTAGAGGAGAGAACCTACTGGTTTTTCTCGAGTTGTGGTAGGTTCCTCTCGATTTAAAACGGACCTCAGGACCCGTTCCTGTGGCCTCAGGAAAGTCTAATCTTCATGCGAGTTGTGAGGGGCCTCTTGGGATTCCTCTCCAGTCGGTGCCGGATCCTAAGTCCTCATCTGTAGCCGAGGCCAGAACCTGAGGTTTCCTCTCCTGTGTTGACATGGGTCTCGAGGTAACTCTGGAGTGTCCAGAGGGGAGAGAGGCCTCGTCTCGAGTGGAGTCGTGCACGTCCGCTTTCCTCCCATGCTGTAGCAGCACTGTCAGGCTTCCCATCAAGTTGACACAGGGATTTGTGGCTTTTCCTTGAAACTTTCTCACAAGGCTGTCACACGTGCCACCGTGGTGTGAGTCGACACTCAGGGTGACATTCGAGGCAGTGCAGGGAAATCAAGTTCCTCTTTAGTTGACTGAGACATTTGGGGGTCTTTTAGAATGGTGGCACAATCCCTAGAGTTCTTCTTGACTTTCTTGTTGAGAGCACCACCTCTTGAGATGTGATGGGAATGCTGGGAACCCTTTCCTGACGAAGCAGGGAAAGGAAACCTTATTTTGAGCTGAGGATGGGGGAACAGGGCTCCTCTTGAGTTGTGGCGGGACCCTCGTTGNGTGAACATTCGAGGCAGTGCAGGGAAATTAGGTTCCTCTGGAGTGGACTGAGACGTTTCAGGGTCTTTTCGAATGGTGCCACGACCTCTGGAATTCCTGTAGAGAGCGCCCCCTCTTGGAATGCGACAGGAACGGCGGGAATCCTTTCCTGTCAAAGCGGGGAAAGGAACACTCATCTCAAGGGAAGAGTGGGAAACGGGGCTCCTCTTGAGGTGTCGCATGACCCTCGGTGATCCTCTCGAGTGGAGTTGGGTATGTCGGGGACCTTTTTGAGTTGCTGCAAGAATGTGAAGAACACTTTCGAGGTTCAAGAGGGAAAGTGTCATTTTTTTTCTCGATACGCCACAGCAGAAAAGGGCCTCATCTTGCCTAGAGGAGAGAACCTACTGGTTTTTCTCGAGTTGTGGTAGGTTCCTCTCGATTTAAAACGGACCTCAGGACCCGTTCCTGTGGCCTCAGGAAAGTCTAATCTTCATGCGAGTTGTGAGGGGCCTCTTGGGATTCCTCTCCAGTCGGTGCCGGATCCTAAGTCCTCATCTGTAGCCGAGGCCAGAACCTGAGGTTTCCTCTCCTGTGTTGACATGGGTCTCGAGGTAACTCTGGAGTGTCCAGAGGGGAGAGAGGCCTCGTCTCGAGTGGAGTCGTGCACGTCCGCTTTCCTCCCATGCTGTAGCAGCACTGTCAGGCTTCCCATCAAGTTGACACAGGGATTTGTGGCTTTTCCTTGAAACTTTCTCACAAGGCTGTCACACGTGCCACCGTGGTGTGAGTCGACACTCAGGGTGACATTCGAGGCAGTGCAGGGAAATCAAGTTCCTCTTTAGTTGACTGAGACATTTGGGGGTCTTTTAGAATGGTGGCACAATCCCTAGAGTTCTTCTTGACTTTCTTGTTGAGAGCACCACCTCTTGAGATGTGATGGGAATGCTGGGAACCCTTTCCTGACGAAGCAGGGAAAGGAAACCTTATTTTGAGCTGAGGATGGGGGAACAGGGCTCCTCTTGAGTTGTGGCGGGACCCTCGTTGTTCCTATAGGGTGGAGCCGGGTATGTTGCAGAACTTCTTGAATTGCTTAAAGGGTGTGAAGGACCCTTTCGAGTTTCAATAGGGAAGGTGTTATTTCCCTTGAGATGCCACAGCAGAAAAGCACCTCATCTTGCCTGGAGGGGGAGAGCCTCTTGGTTTTTCTCGAGTTGTGGCAGGTTCCTCTCAAGTTACGAAGGGGACTCAGGGAGCCGCTCGGGTTGCCTCAGGACAGGCCAGTCTCAATGCGAGTTGTGAGGGGCCTCTTGGGATTCCTCTCCCGTCAGTGCCGGCTCCTAAGTCCTCATCTGGAGCCAAGGCCAGAGCCTGTGGTTTCCTCTCCAGTGATGCCATGGATCTTTATGTTCCTCTGCAGTCTCCACAGGGGAGTCAGGCCTCGTCTAGAGCGGAAACATGCACGTCTGCTTTCCTCCCGAGCTGTAGCAGCAGTGTCTGGCTTCCCCTTGAGTTGATACAGGCATCTGTGGCTTTCCCTAGAGTCTTTCCTCAGGGCTCTCACCCGTGCCACCATAGTATGAGTCGATACTTGGGGTGACAGTCGAGGCAGTGCAGGGAAATCAGGTTCCTCTGGAGTGGACTGAGACATTTGGGGATCTTTTGGAATGGTGGTACAACCCCTGCAGTTCCTCTCGTCTTTCCTGTTGATAGCGTAGCCTCTTGAATGCGACGGGAATGCTGGGAATCCTTTCCCAATGAAACAGGGAAAGGAATACTCATCTCAAATGAAGGAGGGGAAATGGGGCTCCTCGAGTTGTGGCGGGACCCTCAGTGTTCCTCTCGAGTGGAGACGGGTATGTCGGGGAAATTTTGAGTTGCAGCAAGGGTGTGAAGGACCCTGTCAAGGTTCAAGAGGGAAGGTGAGATTTCCTACGAGATGCCGCAGGGGAAAAAGGCCTCATCTCGCCTGAAGGGGAAAACCTCCTGGTTTTTCTCGAGTTGGTGGAGGTTCCTTTTGATTTACGATGAGGACCTCAGGGACTGGCTCATGTGGCTTCAGGAAAAGCCAGTCTCAATGCAAGTTGCAAGGGGCCTCTCAGGATTCCTCCCAGTCAGTACCGGGCCCTAAGTCCTCCTCTGGTGCCAAGGCCGGAACTGAGATTTTCTCTCCAGTGCAGACATGGATCTTGGGGTACTTCTGGCGTCTCCACAGGGGAGTCAGACCTCATCTCAAGTGGAGACATGCACGTCCGTTTTCCTCCCGAGCTGAAACAGCACTGTCAGGGTTCCCATCAAATTGACACAGGCATCTGTGGCTTTCTCTCGAGGCTTCCCCAGAAGGCTGTCACACGTGCCACCATGGTGTTAGTCGATACTTGGGGTGACAATCAAGGCACTGCAGGGAAATCTGCTTCCTTTGGAGTGGACTGAGACATTTGGGTGTCTTTTGGAATGGTGGCATGACCCCTGGATTTCCTCTTGACTTTTCTGTTGAGAGCGCCTCCTCTTGAGTTGCGATGAGAACACCAGGAATCCTTTCCCAAAGAAGCAAGCAAAGGAAACCTCATCTCGAGCAGCGGAGTGGGTAACGGGGCCCCTCTTGGGTTTAGTGGGACCCTCGGTGTTACTCTCGAGTGGAGACAGCATGTCGGGAACTTCTAGAGTTACTGCAAGGTTGTGAAGACCCCTTTCGAGGTACTAGAGGGAAGGTGTGATTTCCTTCGAGATGCCACAGCGGAAAAGGGCCTCATCTCGCCTGGAGGGGAGAATCTCCTGGTTTCTCTCGAGTTGTTGCAGGTTCCTCATGAGTTATGACAGGGACCTCAAGGACCAGCTCGTGTGACCTCAAGAAAGGCCAGTCTCCATTCGAGTTGTGAAGGCCTCTCGGTATTCCTCTCCAGTCAGTGCTGGGTCCTAAGTCCTCGTCTGGAGCCAAGGCCATAACCTGAGGTTTCCTCTCCAGTGCTGATATGGGTCTTGTGGTTCCTCCTGAGCCTCCACAGGGGAGTCAGGCATCGTCTCCCATGGAGACATGCACGTCCACTTTCCTCCCGAGCATAGCAGCAGTGCCAGGGTTTCCATGGAGTTGACAGAGGGATCTGTGGCTTTCCCTCGAGGCTTTGTCACAGGATTGTCACACGTGCCACCGTGGTGAGTCGATACTCCGTGTGACAATCGAGGTAGTGCAGGGTAATCAGGTTCCTCTGGAGTGGACTGAGATATTTGGGGGTCTTTTGGAAAGGTGGTAAGACACCTGGAGGTCCTCTCGACTTTTCTGTGGATAGCACCTCCATTTTCGAGGTGACAGAAATGCCGAGAATCCTTTCCTGATGAAGCAGGGAAAGGAACCCTCATGTCGAGAGGAAGAGGGGGAAACAGGGCTCCTCTTGAGTTTGGCGGGACCCTCGATGTTCCTCTCGAGTGGAGACGTGCCGGGGTCCAGCCCTGGTGGATTCAGGGTATTCGAAGCGTGGACAGAGTTGGTGAGGAAAGACTTCTTTATTTATTAATATAGAAATATAAGAAAAGATCAGGAAGAAATAGTGTACTAGGAAAATTAAGTGAAGAAAGAAGCCTGAATACCTTGGCTTGTGGGGAAGACCAATACAATCTAAGGACAAGAGATTTGCACCATCTACATGGGGCCACTGGCATCCGTTTAAATATCAGAAAGTGCGGGGTCCAGCCCCGGATGATTCAGGGAATTTGAAGGGTGGACTGCATTCGCTAGGAAAGACTTATTCATTTATTAATACAGAAATATAAGATTAGATTAGGGAGAAAAGTGTAGCTGGAAAATTAAGTGGAGAAAGAATGCTGAATAACTTGGCTTGCAGGGAAGACCAATAAAATCTAAGGACATAAGATTTGCACCATCTACGTGGGGCCACCGGCGTCAGTTTGAATATCAGAAAGTGCCCCGCCTTGGGCTCTCTCTCTTATGGATTTTAGAAGCCAGGACAAGTAAGTATACATGGTGAGCCGCCCCGGTCCAGATGGGAATTCAGCCTGAAATTAGAGTGTAGAGGAGAGGGAGGGAGAGGGAGAAAAAGAGAGACATGAAGGAAACTAGTCCAGTGACTAGCTGCAACTCCTATTGTCTGGAGAGGCCTTTTATAAGTTTTTATATTATACATAGAGATCAATGGGTAATACAAAATTATGCAGCCCAGACTCTTATCAAAACCAGGCTTTTCTCTCTGCATACCTAATTGTATACACAAGTCTTATGTATTTCCATCACCTTGTAGCCCAAAAGGGACAATTAACATTTTACAGCCTTTTTCCGATGAGGATTTGTCAACCAGAAGACTTATTTGTGTTGATCTTCCCAAAGTCTGGTGCCAGTCTCACAAAGACACTAAATAAAGTTACATTCTTACATAGCAAAGATACAGCAACTTATAACAAGTAAAGGGAGTACAGTGATTTACAACAAAGAGAAGCAATTAACTCAAAAGGCTACTGTTGCTAACACCAAAACTATATATGTTTTTCTCCATCCTGATTACATTGATTAACATCCTCCCAGGTGCCTAAAAGATAAAGAATATGAAGGCCTGGTAGCAATCATTGAGTCGACAGTGAAAACCCATCACCGCTATGATTTTTAACTCTTTAGAAAAGGCTCTGTTTCTCTAAGATGCTTTTAAGCATTGTGCCTCTCGTGGTTGGGGGCTGTAAGCAATTCACAAACTGTAAGAAGTCTGGGGAACCTGTTAGGCAAGCTAGAGAGCTATCAGAGGGGGTTTAACTGAAACATCCGTTTCAAATGCAGAAGACTAAAGCCCTGATTTGACTTCTTCCAGACAATATCAGAAGAGTAGAAAAGCGGAGTACAAAGGCCAGGAGATTCTTAATTTTTTGGGGGGTGGATACCAGGAAAGTCCAGGGGGAACCCCGGAAGCTTGATCACGTCCTTGTGTATGTCAGGCTTCCTTCTGCATTACCTTGTCATGAGCGGGATTTCTTATGCTGGCTCCCTGCAGGAAAGTGCCCTGCCTTGGGCTCTCTCTCTTACGGATCTTAGCACCCAGGACACGTAAGTAGACATGGTGGGCCACCCCAGTCGAGATGGGAATTCAGCCTGAAATTACAGTGAAGTGCAGTGGGAGGGAGAGGGAGAAAAAGAGAGAGAGACACGGGGGAAACTAGTCCAGCAACTAGCTCCAATTCCTATTGTCTGGAGTGGCCTTTTATACCATTTGATTGTACATAGAGATCAATGGGTAATACAAAAGTATGCAGTGTTAGCAGCCCAGACTCTTATCAAAACCGGGCTTTTCTCTCTGCATAACCTAATTGTATACACAAGTCTTAGGTGATTTCCATCATCTTCTAGCCCAAAAGGGCCAATTAACATTTTACAGCCTTTTTCTGATAAGGGTTTATCAACTAGAAGACTTATTTTTGTTGATCTTCCTAAAGTCTGGTGCCACTCTCAGAAAGCACTAAATACAGTTACGTTCTTACATAGCAAAGATACAGCAACTTATAACAAGTAAAGGGAGTACAGTGATTTACAACAAAGAGAAGCAATTAACTCAAAAGGCTACTGTTGCTAACACCAAAACTATATATGTTTTTCTCCATCCTGATTACATTGATTAACATCCTCCCAGGTGCCTAAAAGATAAAGAATATGAAGGCCTGGTAGCAATCATTGAGTCGACAGTGAAAACCCATCACCGCTATGATTTTTAACTCTTTAGAAAAGGCTCTGTTTCTCTAAGATGCTTTTAAGCATTGTGCCTCTCGTGGTTGGGGGCTGTAAGCAATTCACAAACTGTAAGAAGTCTGGGGAACCTGTTAGGCAAGCTAGAGAGCTATCAGAGGGGGTTTAACTGAAACATCCGTTTCAAATGCAGAAGACTAAAGCCCTGATTTGACTTCTTCCAGACAATATCAGAAGAGTAGAAAAGCGGAGTACAAAGGCCAGGAGATTCTTAATTTTTTGGGGGGTGGATACCAGGAAAGTCCAGGGGGAACCCCGGAAGCTTGATCACGTCCTTGTGTATGTCAGGCTTCCTTCTGCATTACCTTGTCATGAGCGGGATTTCTTATGCTGGCTCCCTGCAGGAAAGTGCCCTGCCTTGGGCTCTCTCTCTTACGGATCTTAGCACCCAGGACACGTAAGTAGACATGGTGGGCCACCCCAGTCGAGATGGGAATTCAGCCTGAAATTACAGTGAAGTGCAGTGGGAGGGAGAGGGAGAAAAAGAGAGAGAGACACGGGGGAAACTAGTCCAGCAACTAGCTCCAATTCCTATTGTCTGGAGTGGCCTTTTATACCATTTGATTGTACATAGAGATCAATGGGTAATACAAAAGTATGCAGTGTTAGCAGCCCAGACTCTTATCAAAACCGGGCTTTTCTCTCTGCATAACCTAATTGTATACACAAGTCTTAGGTGATTTCCATCATCTTCTAGCCCAAAAGGGCCAATTAACATTTTACAGCCTTTTTCTGATAAGGGTTTATCAACTAGAAGACTTATTTTTGTTGATCTTCCTAAAGTCTGGTGCCACTCTCAGAAAGCACTAAATACAGTTACATTCTTACATAGCAAAGATACAGCAACTTATAACACGTAAAGGGAGTACAGTGATTTACAACAAAAGAAAAGTCATTAACTCAAAAGTCTAGTGTTGCTAACATCAAAACTACTATATATCTTTTCCCATATACCATTTACATTGATTAACATCCTTCCAGGTGACTAAAAGATAAAGAATATGGAGGCCTGATAGCAATAATTGAGTCAACAGTGAAAACCTTTCACCACTATGATTTTTAACTCTTTAGAAAAGGCTCTGTTTCTTTAAGATGCTTTTAAGCTTTTACCTTTCACGGTTGGGGGCTGTAAGCAATTCACAAGCTGTAATATGTCTGGGGAACCAGTTAGCCAAGCTAGAGAGCTATCAGAAGGGGTTTACCTGAAACATCCCTTTCAAATGCAGAAGACTGCAGCCCTGATTTGACTTTTTCCAGAGAATATCAGATGAGTGGAAAAGTGGAGTACAAAGACCGGCAGATTCTTATTTTGTTGGGGGTGGATGCTCAGGAAATTCCAGGGGTAACCCCTGAAGCTTGATCACGTGCTTGTGTATGTTAGGCTTCCTTCCGCATGACTGTGTCATGGCCGGAATTCATCATGCTCGCTCCCGGCATTTCCCCCTTTATTATTATTATTATTTTTAAAGCAAATGCACTTCTGTTGTGAGATTCCTAATGCTCTGCTGCAGAATCCTAACAACACAAGGAAAAATGATTACAAGGAGCAAGATTATGGCACCCACAGCAACATAACTAGAAATGGTAGACAATAGTTTTTTCCAGAAATGAAATTAGAGAAGGTATGGAAAAAGTCATTGGCTTCTCCTACAGCGGTAAAATCTTATTGGGAACGTTCCAAGGTCCGAATCTGATTATGAAGTTTCCACAAGTCTAAGCTAATATCTAAGCTGTTCCAAACACCTAAATCTGTCTTGTTTAGTTTCAGGGGTGTAACACATATCCACCGGTAGTTGGCATGACATGAAAGAGCCATTTTTTTCTTTCAGACTCTGTAATTCAGTCCCAATATGCATTATTGCTTCCTCTAGGGCATCAACCCTCATTCTTAGCTTCCTATCTATAACTTTCTGTGTTGCAAGCGTTAAAGAGACATTTTTGGACACAGTATCAATATATTTGGCAGTATGCACTTGTTGCCTCAATGATATTGCTGTCACAGTAACAGAAGTAATTGCAGTTATCAAAACTGATATTCCCAAAATAAGTAAGCCCACAAATCATACCAATAAGTGGTTACAATCACATACATTGCATAAGTTACATAAGGTAGGGTGGATGTTTTTAAGACAACAAAAGAGCAAATATTATTTTGAGGAGTTAAGATAAAAGCATACATTGTTCACAAGACACTACACTGGGTCCATTTGTACATTAAGTTTTCCGGAATCATTGGGGGAAAGAAAAACATAAGGAGAAGGTAGACAGGCCAAAATAGAGTAAATAGAGTCATTTTCTGGTCGGAGTTTGCTCTGCAGGAGCTGTCAGTCCTGCCAGGATCTCCATGTTTATCTTGTCTCTCCTGCCAGTGCTAGGGGCGCCCTCTGCTGAAACCGCGGCGGCCAAGCGACACAAAAACGAGCAAATAATATACAGTTCCCATATATCTCCTTTCCCCATCAACCCTCTATCCCATAGTTTTGCAGACGGACGCTGGCGCTGCTATGGGGCTGCGAGTGTGGCGCACTGGGTTCAGTCAGTCAGTGAGGCTGGCCCCAGCCTGCACTCCTGGCGCACAGCTGTTTTGTGCGGTGGCGGCGGCAGAGGAGTTCCCTTTTTCTTTTGTGGCGAATCAGTCTGTCCATGATCCAAATTGATGAATCTGCGTCCTGTGGAAAAAATACAAACACTTCCTCGACCGGCAGTTAATTTTGGGTCGGGATCTTTTTTTTTTTTTTTATCATCCGGAGAGGAGGTCTTTTCACTTTATCAACCGGTTTTACAGTTTATTTTTTCAGACGAATCAGCATTTAACTTACTACAGAGAGAACATATTGTAAAATCTGATGGGGGAAAACTATACTTAAATTCTCTTTTCTTAATTTTTGAATTAGCAAAGCATGTGAGTGTAAATGATGCAAGATTCGACCACAATAATTTCCTATAACAATCTGCCAATCATCATCAAACCTTTGAAAAGCATCAAAATGTTCTCTGTTATGTGGAGTTACAATTTTTGATGGCTCTTTACTAAACAATTTAATAAATCAGTATACTTGAATTAATCTTTAAATTATTATATCAATTAATATATATATTGCAGCAATACAACATGTACACAGCCAATACCAACCAACAAAAACCAATGCACTGTAATAATATATGTCTCTCACACACCATATACTATACAGTATATATAACATATGTCATCACAGCATGCCAAGCTATACCAATTAATATCAGCCACATACATATTATATTATTGCAATATACACACTATGTATAAATAATTATACAGTATGTATTCAATATGCATATAGTATACATATTAATTTATATATGAATTAATAAAGTATAGATCCATAAATAGAATTAGGTATACTCCCTTTTTAAAAATCACTGTGTAATTCCTTCATATTTCTGCATATTCGTCCTTTACCAACACTACAACCATAAAGAACACAATTTTAAGTACTGTCTCATTAAGTTTGGGGAGATCACAGTCTACAGACTCATCTACTTATATTAGACAAGATTAACCCATTCAACTAACTGCAGTTTTAAAATGCACGTAAAATACAGAAATTGATGCCATAAAACAAACTCTTCAGGATCTTATTATTATTATAATTATTATTTGCAAGTTTAACTACCAGTCCGCAAGATCACCAATGGTTATGGCTGAATTTAACTACACCAATTTATCAACCTTTCATATCCTTAAAGATA
>SJYV01024321.1:99854-109855 GCA_006410875.1 Neotragus pygmaeus | reverse complement strand
TTAGGGATATAGCAATATGATATCTCAAAGGAGCTTATAATAATATGAGAAAATGTTTATGGTAAACTGAAATTTTAAAAAAAATCAAGATATAATAATGCTATTTATATAAGATCTCAACTAGAAAAAAATATAGAGATGAATGGAAAACTATGTTCAAAAGTTGGCAGTGATTATGACGTGGTGATAGATTGTAGTTTAAATGTATACAAAGATAAAAGAAATCAATACTAATTGTAATTCCCACAATAACCAGTAAGGAGATCAACCAGTCAATCCTAAAGGAAGTCACTCTTGAATATTCATTGGAAGGACTCATGCTGAAACTAAAACTCCAATACTTTGGCTGCTTGATGTGAATAGCAAACTCATTGGAAAAGACCTTGATGCTGAGAAAGACTGAGGCAGAAGGAAAAAGGGGCGACAGAGGATAAGATGGTTGGAAGGCATCACTGACTCAATGGACATGAGTCTCAGCAAACTCTGGGAGATAGTGAAGGACAGGGAAGCCTGGCATGCTGCAGTCCATTAGGTCACAAAGAGTCGGACACAACTGAAGGACTGAACAACAACCAGGTATTATTTTCATAAGGTAAAAAAAATTAAGACGTACTTCAGTAAGTAAATATTTAGGCATCCATTTCATAAAAAGTAGAGTTCTTCTAAAAGTTAAGAACTTATTTAAGGTTTTATTTCATTAATTTTATTAGAATTAAAGAGGCTTATTATATAATCATTACATATGAAATATACCAAATATATCAATATAACTGTAAAAATAAATGACACAAAAATGTCATACTTACAAGGAAAACTCACTGAATCCACAATTATAGCAGAAGAGTTTTAACAAACATCTCTCAGAAAGTGACAGATCTATCAGGCAAAAAATTAATACAGTCATAGAAGATTTTAACCACATAATTAACAAGCTTGATCTAACTGAACTGAATACAGCCCCACACTCAATGATTAGAGAATACACATTCTTCTCAAGCACATGCAAGACGTTAAGGAAATCTGATCACAAACTAGCTCCAAAGAAATGTTTTAAAAAAGAAAACAAGCTCCTTTCAAAATCCCAAGTTCAACAAAAAATGGTTAAAAAAAAAAAAAAAAAGGGAAGAGAGAGGGAGAGAGACTTGTGTGTTTGCAAACTGAAAGAGCAATTTAAACAATTCACAGATCAAAAAAAAATTAACAGTATTTAAAATATATTGTACAGAGTAAGCATGAGATGTACTTAAAAGGTGAATACTTTAAAAAATAGTAACCATATTAACTTTGTATTTCATTGATCTGGATAATTGAAAATTGATTGTGTTAGCAGACAGCAGTGAGTGGTCTCTTTCACCCATGTTAGAATTCCTACCTTGTATTCCTCTAAATACCAAAGAAGACCCTGTGATAAAGATTCTGTAGAAAATATCACGTGGAATGTCTGAAGATGAAGAGACATAGTGGAGATAATTGATGGAGAAAGTGAAAGATTTCCAATGCAGGGATGAGACAGGAGCAAGAGGAGGAGTGGGAAGCAAGACCAATGAATTAGTCTTAGTAGGAAAGACTCTAAGATGGGAGAGAAGTTAAAATATATATATATATATATATATATATATATATATATACACAGAGATAGATAGATAGGTATGGAAAGAAGGCAGAATGGACCTAACAAGTTATATAAAAAGAATAACAACCAAACTTTAGTTAAATGGCAACCCTGGGTTCTGAAGTCATTTCTCACCACAATGTACTTATAAAGTCTCATGCTCAGTCTCTTCAATTGTGTCCAACTCTTTGTGACTCCACAGACTGTAGCTCACCAGGCTCCTCTGTCCATGGGATTTTACAGGCGACAATACTGGAGTTGGTTGCCATTTCCTTCTCCAGGGGATATTCCCCACCCAAGGATCTAACCTGTGTCTCCTTAAGTCTCCTACATTGCAGGCGGATTCTTTATCACTAGCACCACCAGGGAAGCCCACTTAGTCTAGTTTCCATATATTTTTTGCTGTATTCTTTTTTGAAGCTCACAATACACAACCATTTAAAAAATGATTGTCCTAAACTGAGCTAAAGTTTAAACTCAGCACATTACAATAATCCACCTTTCGTCTGCCTCCACTGTCAAGCACCTCTTCTCTTTATTGATATACTCTTTATCCAAATTAGTTCTTATCATTTCCTTCACTGTCCTCATTTTCTATAAATCACTGATTGTATGCACATTTGTAATTCCTACACTGCCAATGGTGACTTTCTAGCAGTAGAAACATCCAACCCCATTCAACCACCTAAATTATCTCTACCAAGGCCAGCAACCCAAAGATGCTTGCTCAGGGAGAACAATTCCCACCCCAGCCACATGAGGGAGCATAAGCAATGATCTTAGAAGGCACAAAAGTGTGGAACAGACATGAAATTCACCAAAAGCAATCTTGGGCTTCTTTCCTTGGAAATAAATGGCACACCCTCCAATGGAACACTGCAAGCTCTCCAGTGACAGTGCTTATCAGTTCTAAGCCAGGCATTATTCCAAGCATTTCAAATGTATTAAATCATTCTCTAGAAAACCTGCATGAGATTGTCATTATTATTATCCTCATTCTACAAATGAAGAAACGGGCACAGATTTACAACATAAATGGAGCATATAAACAAATTATTCTGGAGTTAAAATAAAGGACTGGTTGATTACCTATAATTGCTTTATAAAATCCTCTGACCTGAATCAGGGATCATGAACCTTTCCCTACAAAAGACCTGATCGTAAATATTTCAAGCATGGGCGGGGGTCATATGGTCTTAGTTGCAACCACCCAACTCATCCATAATATATGTATGAAAGGAGCCACATACAAACTTTCTTAATGGACAATGAAATCTAAATTTCATATAATTTTCATATATCACAGGACATCATTCTTGGAGAATGGCATTGAAACATGTATAATATCATGTAAGAAACGAATCGCCAGTCCAGGTTCGATGCAGGATACAGGATGCTTGGGGCTGGTGCACTGGGATGACCCAGAGAGATGGTATGGGGAGGGAGGTGGGAGGAGGGTTAAAAAAATAAAAATAAAAATAAAAATAATAGAAGTATCCTTAGATTATGGGAATCATTTTCCCTAATCAAGGAGCATCTTTAAGTTATATAAAAACAGGAAGCAAGCTGGATTTGACCTGCTGGATGGAATTTGTTAACCTCTGGTCTAAATCAGTAACATATATCTGATAACAAATCCACCACCCCAAAATCACAAGGATAAATTAGTTCTCAAGTACAAACTGTAACATTAAAAAAAAAAAAGGATGAAAGGAAGGCCAACAGGAAGAAGAAAGAAGATAGGAGGAAGGAGACAGAAGAAGGGAAGGAGGAGGGATTCACTTTAATCTAGCCATTATATTTCTAAGAATGTATTTAAGTAATCATGAATGTGTGCAAGAATTATTTCTTCCCTAGGATGTTCATACCTACATGATTTATAACTACAAATAGACAAACAAAATCCAGGTAAATAGCATGATGCAACAAGTTAAATAAATACAGTAAACCAATGGAATACTACATTGAACTCCATTTTGTCAAAAAGTTTCCATGGCATCTGATCATGATCATAAGACAATAAAGGAAAAACAATGTAAAATATGTAACAATGATCTAATTTTTATTAAAAAGGATACAGAAATAAAAATGACTGAATAATATGTATGAAAATGTTAACAATAGATATCTCTAGCTGGTGAGTTACACAAGATTTTTTTCTTTGTTTTACAATATTATTTGTTTTTAATATTTTTTTTGCAATGAATATGTGCTACTTTCATAATCAAGAAAAAGAACTTAATCTCTTACCTGCATCTATCCCAGTGAGGTAGTTCTTAAGACTTCTGAAGAGTTTCTAAATGTTTCTACTGGTTTTAAACCTGCTGGGCTTAGTATTATGAAGAAAAAACATCTTGTCTTCCTGATGGGCTGGCTCTTCTGTCCAAGATGATATCAGTGAACCCAAAGAAAACCATCATACACCCATACCACTAAGAAGTACAAAAGCAGTACTCAGTGAAATTCACACTTACTGCCCCCAACATCATTTGAACCAGAAATTTCTCTGGAAGCCATTTTAGAAGCACTACTGCAAAGTTAATAATTGAATATTACATTCACTTCCCATGCTTATGGGGATATCTTCAGGTCACAGAATATCCAAAAATTATATGGGAAAAGGGAAGACTGACCCCCCAAAAGCTTTTCCAAATTAACTAAAGATACATTCCCAGTCAACTTCATTGATGCTTCTCACAAGGAAACCAACAATACTGAGTTACTTGCCTTACAGCCTCCCTGAAATAAGGCAGGGACACAAACAAATGAACAAAATGTCTTAAAAGAAAGCAGAAGATAAGAGTATTAAGGAATGAATAGTGTCCTTAAGATATCACTCGTCAAAGATGAATCTGTATTGAAGCAAACTGTTATACTGGTAAGACATATTGACAAAGTACTAAGCTCTCAAATTTGGGGTCCTTATCTAACCTCAAATTTTGGACACCAAGACCTCTCACTCATGACTCACTTCTCTACAACTCAAAGGACTGAAAGAAGTGCCATAAAGCTTCTCACTGGCTTCAGGCATCAACCTGAGGCCAGCGTCAATCTCAATGGCTCTTCCATCCCATACACATCATTTGCAGTCTCATTCTCACCCCACTGTGGTGCTTCTCTTTGCTTCAAGCTTCCACTGCTGCCCTTGTTCATCATTGTATGTTCTGATTCCATGAAAAGGGAAATTGGGTTATTTGCTGAACCTTGACAGAATGCTCCTATAGCTCCTACTTTTATTGAACCCTAACTGTCTTCTGATGACACTGCCTTCCCAGCAGACTTTCGAATGAAAACTGGTTACTCTTCATATTTCACAAAGTGGGAATAATGGAGATCTGAACCTGTTATTTACTAACCCAACACCATGCTCATTATTCTCAAATTCTCATATAAAAACCTCTGGTCTCTTGAATGTTTGCCTCTTAGCTATTTACCTCTTTATGCCTCCTAATAACTTTCCCCATTCATGACCTATTCAAGATGATTTTAGTTCATGGTTTACTGCCTCCTCCACTGCTATAAGTCCTGACATCATCCTTTAGAGATCTGCATTGCCTTTGCAGCCACAGACTTATCTCTTCACTTCCATCCCTACCCAGCCTGGATCTGATGGCTAAAAATTGAAGCTACTTGCCCTCCAGCCCCCTCAGATTCTTTCCTTCATGGTCCTTCTGCCACCACTCCAAATTCCAAATGCTAACCCAATATTACAATCTACCATTGCTGATTCACTAAGCAAGAGAAAGTCATGCAAACTGGGCAGTTTGGCAACATTACAAATTCATGATCTCCAACCTCTGCTGGAGTTTCAGCAACACCCCTTTAATACTTTTATTCAGTCCATACTCTATCTTCCCCAACGACCATGTTAAGCCTTCACTACCTTGCTCAAAAGCTCCTGCTACCTTCCAATCTCAATCTCTGGCTTGCCCCCTGCTTCACTAACACAGCTGAGGTTTTTGGCTACAATCTTCTTCACTTTTTCCAGCTCCAACATAAACATTCACAAATCACATCCTTCCTCATTTTTTTCCCTCAAAAATGAGAACTGGCGGGAATTCCCTGCTGGTTGAGTGGTTAAGACTCGGTGCTTTCATTGCCAACAGCTTGGGTTTGATCCCCAGGCAGGGAACTAAAACCTCGTGTGCCACATGACTCATCCAAAAAAACCATGAAGACTGTAAGGACCATCATTCAGTTTAAGGGCAATCCTTCCCATGGGCCTTGCTCTATACCCTCTCCTGTCATATCTCAGACACTGGCATTCAAGTTTCATTCTATATGTAAACCATCCTCTCCATGTAGACCTTTTCCTTTCATACTCCAGTTATGTTGGAGTCTTTTCATAGCTTACAATTTTCAAAAGTACCCTTCTGTTAAGGTGTGTCCCCAAGAAACTAGTCCCTTCTCCCCTTCCTGCCCCAACAAAACCACTAGAAGTCCCTAACTATTCACGATATTCCTTTCCTTCATTTTCTACTAATCCCTCATTCATCTACATCTTGCTCTTCCCACTTCATAGAAGGGGCCCTTGGGAAGGTCAGCACTAACTTCCAAATGTAAAATCCTTGGGCTCTTTGCAAGTTTTCTCTTTCTAGATATCTTGTACATAACAGTGTTGAAACATTTGCTTCATTTTCATGCAAGATTGTTATACTGGATTAGGGTTTGGAATTTGGAGTGGTGGCGGAAAGACCATGGTGGAAACGTTTCTTCCTCTTTTGGTGTCCATGACAATGCATTCTAGTTCTGCCCACACCTATCTGACTCATGGCCTCCTTATAATGTCTGCCATGGGATTCAGGACTGGACCCAACACGGTCCAACATCAATACGTGTAGACTAGATGGGACTCACTGGATTTCAATGCCCACCACCACAACTTTCCAACCCTCACACCACTTCACCAGTGGTATGTCCTTGTTGTAACTGTCAACGCCAAATGTAAATTTTTAGCGATGAGATACGGCTTTATCATCTTTATCTCACATTACATGATATAATATTACATATAAAAACTTTAGTATATTTCCCCCTAAAGTGAGGAGAACCATAGCATAGGTTAGCACAATAGGTCCTGGTTTCATCATTTAAAAATGAGAATACTAACATTACCCTCAAAATGTAATGAGGATTAAATGAGATAATGGGGCAGGAGAGACCAGAACCATATCCAGTTCACAGCAAGTGGCATGAGACATGTTTGCTGAATCCACACCTAGAGTCAGTGAGTGACCTTAGGCAGTAAACGATTGGTTGGTTGCAAAAACACAAAGTTAGTAAAGGCAAGTAAAGCATCAGTCAGCCCAACAAATTGTCTGGGGTACTCGGATCAAGTCCAGGGATTATGATCCCCTAGCCTATGTAACCAAGTATGCATGTGCTGACACAGCAGGCCACCATCTCTGGTGGGAGGCCCAGTGGGCTTCCAGTCTTCTCTCCATGATTCCTGTCAGCACCATGATGAGAACCAGTAGCAGCAGAAAGCTGGGAGAGCTGGAGTCTGAGGTGCCCTGGATGGCAGGCAAGGCAGGCACGGAACACATTTGCTGCTGCTCCAACCAGTATGCTGTCAACATTCTCCTCCCCCAGCTATGACCCGGCACACCTCGGCCCACCCATTTCAAAAGCTGCCAAACACCAGCATCAAGAAAACCAGTGGCAGATGGACTGGAATTTGATTTTTGCAAGCAGTCATTCTGGCATTATGCAGTCAGTCTTTGAATGCTCTGCCCCCCTCCCCCCAGATTAATGAGGTCACCATGGGAGTTTGTGAATAGACACAGGAGGTGAAACTGCCACATTTCTTTAGCTCCTCTTTTTTGGCTGTCAAGTGAAATTACCCAGTGTGGCTTTAGCAGTGCCCAAGGCAATCACGAATTTAGCACACATTACACATATCCATTGCATCTCTTCTACCATGCCCCTTATTCAAAGTGGCATTTGATTGTATTGGGAAAATATTTGTTCTTATGTAAGTTTCCTTAGACCTTATAAAATGTACTGACACTATAATTTAACCAATACAGAAATTTTTACAAGACAATGATCTTTCTTAATTTGAGAGTGGCATTAATATATAGCACTTCCCTGTAACAGGATACAACTTTTTCTTTTACATTTTCCTAAAAATATATTTAAAAACTTTCCTACATACTAAACACACAGTGTGATGTAGGAAACTTTCAGTCCAAAGGAATATAGTGTGTCACACATATTATCTTTCGTGAGTCCTAAAGACTCATTTGTAAGTGTCTCAAGCTCTTTATCTGCCTAAATATAATTTCACTCACACTTTGTGGTTGCTGCATGGATTCAGTTTACAATCCAAAGGGACACACTGATGATGACATTTAAAACACAGGATGCCAATTAACATCTGTGCTTCTTTTGTTCAAAATAGGAACAGGTTTATTTCAACACAAGTTTTCACTCAATACTGACAGCCATAAAGAGAGATACATCTTTAGACATGCTAAACAAAAGGCCAAGGGCCTTTTGTACCCTTTCTTTAATGTCACTGTAAATAAAGAGGCGTAAGAATGCAGACAGACAAGGAGTGAAAGGACAATGCAGGACACAGAGAGGAAAACCTCGGAAATCAACATGGAAACCTATTCTTCCAGGCCATTTATTTCTTTTTCACTTTTTGAAACAACAGCAGAAACTGTCATCACACAGTACATGCAGATACATTTATTCGGGGCAAACTGACTTGTTTCTACATGCTTTTGAAAGAATGGACGAAAGGTAGACGATAACCATCATAGAGAACCCCTCCACCCAGAGGTTATTTGACTAGGGTGAGTGAATTCATACACATATTGCCAATCAAAGACATGATGCAGAGCTGAGATCACAATGTATACAGAGCTATTTTGACCTGCATTATCCTATAGATTCCACATCACTCAACAGTTTTATAAATGTAATTTTAATATTATATATGAAACTCTATCATATGGTTATACCAAGATAAAAACAAGATTAAAAAAAATTGTACTCAATTTACTTTTGATTGGCTAGAGAGATTGGAAGCCTGGCAGTGGTTAAAGCAGTCATATAACCAAATATAGCAATCCTTGAAATTTTTTTTGTTTGCAATTCTACAGAATGCCTTGGTAATCCCTGACATTGAGGCAAAAGAGCAATCAGACATTTGTGCTATGAGAAAGACAAAGATAGAATGATGATGGCCCAAATCTCATGCCAAATCTCACGGTCCTGAGAAAGTTCATGCTATGTTTAGGTTAAGACTGAAGTGTGTATATGTTTGTGTGTATGCTACAAGGAGGAGGGGTGTGATCGTGGAGTACTTTGACCAAATAAGTTCTGTTTTAACCTGTTTTATATACATCAGGCAATTAGAAGGCATCTTTTGCATAAAAGAAGGTTCTGCTGCCAAACACATAAGCACGCATCGCATGTGTGCAAGCGTGCGTGAGTACACACACACACACCCACACACATAAAACTTTGGAAAGCACTGGTGTAGAAGAAAAAAACCAGTATTGGAGCCTGTGGACTGGGTTCATATCCTAGTTCAATCATGTTAGCAGTTCAGTTCAGTTCAGTTGCTCAGTTGTGTCTGACTCTTTGTGACCCCATGAACCACAGCATGCCATGCCTCCCTGTCCATCACCAACTCCTGGAGTTTACTCAAACTCATGTCCATTGAGTCAGTGATGCCATCCAGCCAGCTCATCCTCTGTTATACCCTTCTCCTGCCCTCAATTGTTTCCAGCATCAGGGTCTTTTCAAATGAGTCAGTACTTCGCATCAGGTGGCCAAAGCATTGGAGTTTCAGCTTCAACATCAGTCCTTCCAATGAACACCCAGGACTGATTTCCTTTAAGATTGACTGGTTGGATCTCCTTGCAGTCGAAGGGACTCTCAAGAGTCTTCTCCAACACCATAGTTCAAAAGCATCAATTCTTTGGAGCTCAGTTTTATCACTCAACACTCACATCCACACATGACTACTGGAAAAACCATAGATTTGACTAGATGGACCTTTGTTGACAAAGAAATATCTCTGCTTTTTAAGATGCTGTCTAGGTTGGTCATAGCTTTCCTTCCAAGGAGTTAGCATCTTTTAATTTCATGGCTGCAGTCACCATCTGCAGTGAATTTGGAGCCCCGAAAACATAAAGTCTGCCACTGTTTCCCCATCTATTTGCCATGAAGTGATGGGACCAGATGCCATGATCTTCGTTTTCTGAATGTTGAGCTTTAAGCCAACTTTTTCATTATCTTCTTTCACTTTCATCAAGAGGCTTTTTAGTTCTTCTTCACTTTCTACCATAAAGGTGGTGTCATCTGCGTATCTGAGGTTATTGATATTTCTCCCGGAAATCTTGATTCCAGCTTGTGCTTCATCCAGCCCAGC
>SJYV01024321.1:86053-99550 GCA_006410875.1 Neotragus pygmaeus | reverse complement strand
TCTCATGATGTACTCTGCATATAAGTTAAATCAGCAGGGTGACAATATACAGCCCTGACATACTCCTTTTCCTATTTGGAACCAGTCTGTTGTTCCATGTCCAGTTCTAACTGTTGCTTCCTGACCTGCATACAGATTTCTCAAGAGTCAGGTCAGGTGGTCTGGTATTCCCATCTCTTTCAGAATATTCCACAGTTTGTTGTGATCCACACAGTCAATGGCTTTGGCATCATCAATAAAGCAGAAATAGATGTTTTTCTGGAACTCGGTTGCTTTTTCAATGATCCAGCGGATGTTGGCAATTTGATCTCTGGTTCTTCTGCCTTTTCTAAAACCAGCTTGAACATGTGGAAGATCACAGTTCACGTACTGTTGAAGCCTGCCTTGGAGAATTTTGACCATTACTTTACTAGCATATGAGATGAGTGCAATTGTGTAGTAGTTTAAGCATTCTTTGCCACTGCCTTTCTTAGGCATTGGAATGAAAACTGACCTTTTCCAGTCCTGTGTCCACTGCTGAGTTTTCTAAATTTGCTGGCATATTGACTGCAGCACTTTCACAGCATTATCTTTTAGGATTTGAAATAGCTCAACTGGAATTCCATCACCTCCACTAGCTTTGTTTGTAGTGTTAGCAGTTATATGACTTTAATTAAATTATCCTTTCTTTCCAAATCAGCAATTTCCTGATCTGTAAACTGGAGACAAAATATACACCTCATAGGATAATACACATTAGCTGAGGCTGAATTTACCTGCTTAGTGGTCCACAGAAAAGATTATATTAGAAGGAAATCATCATGAAATCAGGTTGTCAGATTCAGTCTACATGTAATACTGCTGCTGCTGCTGCTAAGTTGCTTCAGTCATGTCCAACTCTGTGCAACCCCATAGATGGCAGCCCATAATCTTAAATACCATCAACCAGTTAGTTCAATTAGACAAGGGTTGACAAAGGATTGGCAAAGAGTTATGGAAACTTTTTTGGTAAAGGTCAGACAGTAAATATTTCTGGCTTTGCACACCATACCATCTGTCACAACTATTCAACTCTTCAATCCTAGTGAAAAACCAGTGAAAGACTATATATAAATAAATGGGCAAGTTTCAATACAACTTTACTTAGAAAAATAGTTAGTGGCATTCCTGTGGGCTCTACTCTGCCAACTCTAGTTTTAAAGAGTGCATAAGGTCATCCTGGCAAGAAATTGGGGAAACAATCACAGAAAATCCTCTATAGAACTTGTCTTACAAATAAGAAAGAAGGGATGAATTTGAATACCAAGGAGTCCAGTGGGAGAGATATAAGTTGCATTCTTGCCCCAGTGGTCTTAACCCAATGACAAGTGACTTTCTAGATGAGGATTAAGGCTCATCAACTTGAGTCAATAGCAACCAACATGGACCCTCTTACTAGGAAGACACAGGTCCTGCAATAATGGTACTAGATTCTCCCACTACTAGACAATCTGATTAGATACTCTGCTGGCAGCTGCACATATTCAACGTAAATGTCCATCAATAGAAGAATGAATGAAGATGTGGTACATATGTACAATGGAGTATTACTCAGACATCAACAGTAATGAAATAATGTCATTTGCAGAGATGAAGATGGACCCAGAGACTGTCATACAGAGTGAAGTAAGTCAGAAAGAGAAAAATAAACACTGTATAACATTGCTAATATGTGGAATCTAGAAAAACGGTACAAATGAAATTATTGTCAAAAAAATAAAAGTTACAAATGTAGAGAAAAAGCTTATGGTTACCAAGCAGGGGAGGGGGTAGGATGAATTGGGAAATTGAGATTGACATATATACACTACTGTGTATCGAATAGATAACTAATGACAACCTACTGTGGAGTTCAGGGAACTCTATTCAATGCTCTGTAGTAACCTAAATGGGAAGGAAATCCAAAAAAGAGGGGATATATATATACACCTATAACTGATTCACTTTGCTGTGCAGCAGAAACTAACCCAACATTATAAAGCAACTATACTCCAATAAAAGTTAAAAAATAAAAACGCAAATTAGTGTCTCCAAACAATTTATTAATCTCATAGTTCTGTAGATTGATTTGGCTAAATGAACAGTTCTTACTTGGGGTCTCTCTGGCAGCTACAGTCAGATGGAGGTTGATGTCCTCCAAAGTTTCACCTAGGCTGGATGTCCAAGAAGGCTTTTTCACTAACAGGTCAGGCACTCTCAGCTGGGATGGTCGGAGCAACTGGTGGCTGGTCAAACATTTCTCTCTTCATGTGGACTCTGAACATCTAAGCTCTCTGTAGCAGGAAGAACTAGTTCAGATGGATTTCTTACCTGGAACATGGCTTCTAGCAGGATGAGCATTCCAAGAGATTCAGACCAATGTTGCTCCAAAGCTGCTTATGATCTAGTCTACAGGGTCATCAGTGTCACTCCCACCACATTCTAATGGGCAAAGGCCAGCCCTGGTTCAAACAGAGGGCCTGCGTACAAGGAAGTATTGTTCACTTGGATGCCATCTTTGGAAACCAGCTGATAGAAGCATGTCAAAAGGTATCCATTTGGAAGAGCAAGTTTTTGGAACAGTGCTTGGTCTAAAGCCAAACTAGATCACAAACTCTAAGCGTTCACTATCTCCTTATAAATGTGTGTTTCTTGAGATCATCTAGCTACAGAGCATGTGTCAGAAGTTTTGGTTAAAGCCTCCTCACCTCACTAAGGGATACACAGAGCTACTTTATAATAAAGATGTAAAAATTTCTTCAAAGAAGCTGAAGGTAGTTTAAAGACATTTTGTAAAGCTACTGACCTTTGAGGTGAAAAGCAATCCTTGCTCAAGATTCTAGTCACAAAGCCTGCTTGAGGGTAAATCCAAAGCAAGAAGATAACAGTTACTGGATTATTCAACAAAAATAGTGGAAAAGATAAACCAGAATCACAAGGGACCTGACAGAACACTCAACCCAACACACAGGGCAGGTGTCCTTTCCCCAGTAAGTTTTAGGGAGCTGACCTTCTGACCAACTACTCTATACCATGAAAAATAACCTGCATGCATTATTTCTCACAACTGCTCATTACAACCCCATGAGGTCATTAACCCCATGAGGTCATTATAAGGTAGGCAGTAGCATTATTCCTATTTTACAGATAAGTAAATTGAGGCTCAGATCAATTGAGTGATTTGCCCAAGGAAATACATAGGAATTGGCAACAAAAGGATCTAAAGCCAAATCTGCCTGATGGGTCTAAAGCCAAATCTGCCTGATGACAAGTCTGATACTTTCTTTCACTATGCCATTCCACCCCTCTGGCCAGCCAGCATCTCTACTTGTGAAATAATGAAGCAACCATTCTCTCCAGAAATGGCTCTTTCCAGTCTGGGGCATTTCTAATGATCAGGGGGACAGAGCCATGCTTCCTTAGTGTACATTTACCCCAACTGTTTGTGCAGTCCATCAAGAGAAGTCTTTCCTGCAGGGATTCTTAGTCTCAGAAGGCATGGCTAGGTTTTAGCAGTACCATAATTCCTTGGAACAATATGTAAATTGTCCTGTTTACAACCAATTTTCATGGCAGCGGATCTACATCTTTGATCAGATTCTCAGAAAAAGACGACTGAAAAAAAATTTAGGAGCAACCAATCTATAAAGAAAACAGCTGCGTCCAGTGGGAGCTAATGAGCTGTCTAATCATTAAAACAGCAAATAGGGACCCTGTTCTTCACAAGCTCACATTCCACTTGGAGAGATACAAAATGCATCTGTACAAGCAGAGCAGGTACAAAATGGTATCATCCATGATCAACAGGCCCCTACAGGGCTGAGCCAATGCTTCCCCCACAGCTTATTTTGCCCATTCATTTCTTTAAATGAAATATCATGTTAATGTCAAACACAGGATAGAAATTAAACAAACAAAGAAATCTTTCATTTCATTTTCTCTGACCATTCTCTGGTCAGAGCAATGACAGGTTCCCCACAGTCTTGTCCATTCACTGTCTTTGTCCCACCCATCTCCCACCAACTTCCTCCCTCTACAGCCTTGGATACTTCTCCAGAGTTTACCTCAAGGGTCTTGTAAGCAGAATTTGAAACCAAGTATAGCTTTGAACTGGCTTCTCAGGTGGTGCGAGTGGTAAAGAACCCACCTGCCAATTCAGGAGACATAAGAGATACAGGTTCGATTTCTGGGTTGGAAAGATCCCCTGGAAGAGGACATGGCAACTCACTACAGCATTCTTGCCTGGAGAATCCCATGGACGGAGGAGCCTGGAGGTCTACGGTTCAACTTGCAAAGAGTCGGAAACAACTAAAGCAACTTAGCACGCATGCACACGTAGTCCTGAATGTGATCTCCGAGAGCCCACTTCTTTCTACACTTCCCTGCAACCCTAAGTCTCTGGGTTGTATCTAACTACCAAATGAGCTTCTTATGTGTTCCTAGATAGGTGACGCCAGAAGTTGTTAGGAACTGCCAGTGAATGCATAAAAGACCATCCAAGAAGGAAAGAGAAGAACCCTCAGAGCCACAAAGGAGGACTTGGCTTGGTCGCCAGGAAGCACAGGTAGGAAGGAAGGCACCAGTCAAGCTAGCCAGGAGCCTAAGGAGTTTGGATACATGGGTGGCAGCAGGTGGGAGCTTCTGTCTGCACTTTGCGGCTCACTGCTGCCTACTCTGCTGGGGTCTGAATGACGGAGGAGTCATGACAACGGGGATGGATAGATGTTTCTTTACTCATTTCTCTGCCACCTTCCTGCCTCCACTCAATAACCTTGCAGTCTCAGGAGGCAGATCGCACACATTTCAAAGGAACAGAGGAGAACTTCAATGGGCTTTTTGTTCTTTTTTTGAATTTTGTGGTGCCAAGGAAGAATCGGCCTTATTTGTCAGCTCTCCTTTCCCCGCCTGGTGAAATAATTAGAAGGCCAGAGTCAGAGTATCTGATTATGCTCAAAAAGAAATGTGGTTGAGATTCAAGGGCTAATTTGGAGAGATTTCTGGGTCTCCGTTTTTTCCCTCAGCTCTGTAGGAAAACTTTCAGTTTGCATATGGATTACATCAAAGCAGAGCAAAATTGGAGTTTCTGACAGCTACTGCTTTATTAAACAAATCAATTTTATTTGGAAACGTAAGTTACATGATATTCCTTTTTCTGTATCTTTTTTGAGGCAGGGTATTGTGTAAATAAATATTAATAGTAACAATAAAAATGCTTAAATTCATGCACAGACTTTGAGAAAGAAAAGCCAGAACATTCAAACTTATTCATCCCAATGGGGGCATATCTTTCTTGGACACTTGGATTTAACAAGCCTTTAGTAATNAGAGCAAAAAAAAAAAAAAAAAAAAAGGCAATATAAATGCACAAGGCATTTCATGTCATCCACTCCTGTGCTTCTACCCTCAACTGTCATATTTCAGGCATGCTCCACTTCAGGACAAAATGACTGCAGCCCAGGCAAAGCTCCAGAAGCCCCTTTCAAGTTGCTGAAATAGGCAGTCATCTTGGAAACAGTTAAGCTCCCAACTGATATGACCTTTCCTTGCATAGAGCAAGTGGTAACTAAAAGTGAAAATTAGTTTCAGGAGAGCTGATTTCTCTCCCTTGCTGCAAGTCTTATTACCCCTCACAACTGTCTACAGAGCAGGGGCCAGGAATGTTCAGCTATAGGGTCTACACACTGCACGAGCATCGTCTTCTCTCCTTGAATGATCATGGCTGTCTCGCTCCAAACAAGACTCCTAGAAGCACCATCAACATTTACTGAGTGCCTTTCAAATATGGAAATACACACTTTATAATCACCATAGCAAATTCCACATACTGAGTACTTACTCTATGCTAGCCACTGTGGTTAAGTGCTAGAAATTCAGTGACAGACAGTGTCCTGGAGCCTATATTCTAGAATGGGAGAAGGAAGTTAATGCCGTGATCACCCTTCAGGGGGAGAAATTGTCCAACAGAAAAATTAATTACAATAGGAAACCGGTCTGGACCTCAGGGAGAAATTCTAATAAGAAGAAACATCTAAGTTGAAACACGCAAAGAATGAAAGGGAGTTAGCCAGGTGAATGGGGGGAAGGAGGAAGAGAATATGATCCTGACAGATGGAATACAAAGTGTGAAGGATCAGAGGCAAGAGAATGTTCTAGAAACTGAAAGAAGTACATTATGACTAAAGTTGGAAGGGCGGATTAATGGTTTGAGAGCTAAAGAGGTAAACAGGGGCCCATTCTTAGAAGGCCTTGTAGGTCATGGTTTCTGGAGTACACTGAGAAGGCATGAAAGCCAATAACTTATTGTTTACTCGCCATAATGCACGGGTGGCAATTGTGGAATTTCAAGTGCCATTGAAGACTGGACTTATTCTTCATAAATATTTGTTTTGTTGATTTTTCTACTCCCTATATTTACTCTGCTTAAAGAAAAGCCTCTGAGGAGAGCTTGGGTTTCTGAAAAAAAATGTTTTTGTCATATTGTGCATGTATAGCAGATAGAATTAAAAATATGTCTTAAATTTGTTTCAATGTTTTAAAAGATTGCTAATGTTCCTCTTTTCAGTTAAAAAGTAAAAGATGTATGGGCATGATTTATAATAATGTTACTAAGGACCATGTATTCTGTTATATCTGCTCGAAGAATGGCAAATGTAGTGGCATTTGTGGTGTCTAATGTGTGAAAATATCCCACAGCAGTGAACAGACCCATTATAAACACAGTATGGCACCTATCTTTCCATCAACTCTTCACCTACCAATACATCTTCTGCCTCATTTCGAAGGTCACTCAAAACAGCCCCCCAAAAGACATAATGGCAATGTGATTTATAAAAATAGGTAAAGAAAGAGACATGTGTACCCCAATGATCATCACAGCACTGTTTACAATAGCTAGGACATGGAAGCAACGTAGATGTCCATTGGCAGACGAATGGATAGGAAAGCTGTGCTACATATAAACAATGGAATATTACTCAGCTATTAAAAAGAATGCATTTGGATCAATTCTAATGAGGTGGATGAAACTGGAGCCTATTATACAGAGTGAAGTAAGTCAGAAAGAAAATCAGCATTACAGTATACTAACGCATATATATGGAATTTAGAAAGATGATAACAATGACCCTATATGTGAGACAGCAAAAGAGACACAGATATAAAGAAGACTTTTAGACTCTATGGGAGAAGGTGAGGGTGGGATGACTTGAAACATGCATATTGTCATATGTGAAATAGATCGCCAGTCCAGGTTCCATGCATGAGACAGGGTGCTCAGGGCTGGTGCACTGGGAAGACCCAGAGGGATGGGATAGGGAGGGAGGTGGAAGGGGGGTTCAGGATGGGGAACACATGTACACCCATGGCTGATTCATGTCAATGTATGGCAAAACCACTACGATATTGTAAAGTAATTAGCCTCCAATTAAAAGAAATAAATTAATTTTTAAAATAGTTAAAGAAGTTAGGAGGAAGGGTAAATCAATACATCATTAACGTCAAGTCTAGACTGGAAGTGCACTCACCACTGCATATCATGAAGTCCTATAGAGCGGACAGAAAATATCCCAATCTGGATCTTGAGTTTTCCAGTCGCCAAAAACAGACAAGCAATTATTTTTAATTGTGATCCTCAATCTTGGCTGCTTATAGGAATCAGTAGGAGGGAAGGGAGCTTTTGAAAAATTATCCTTGCCTGAGAGTGGATATGCCTCACCAGGCATGAATATTTCTAAAACGCAGCTATGGTTGTATTATTCAGTGGATCTGACCATTCAAATAACAAAAATTCCAAATACTCATAAGTTAGAAAACATGTTAGTTGCTCATGAGAAACAGAGCCTTTCCTGGTAGTGAGGATAGAGAACATCTTCCCTTGGATGGGTTCTTCTAAAGGGTAGAGAATGGGAAACTGCAGACAGTGCTTTCAATACCAATCCCTCCCATCAACACGATGACAGGCTTCTGACAAGTTCCAGTAGAACCCTCCGTGGGCGATCCAGAGCCTAATGCTGAAGTACGATTCAAAGAAGGTAAGCTGTGCTTCCTTAGTGGCTCAGTGATAAAGAATCCACCTGCCAACATGGGCAATATAGATTCAGTCTCTAGTCTGGGAAGATCCCACATGCCATGGGGCAACTAAGCTCGTGCGCCACAACTACTGAGCCTGTGCTCTAGAGCCCAGGAGCCCCAGCTACTGAGCCTTCTTCGAGCCACAACTACTGAAGCCCGCACACCCCACAGCCTGTGCTCTGCAACAAGAGAAGCCACCACAATGAGAAACCACGTACCGCAACTAGAGAGTAGTCACCACTCGCCACAACTAGAGAAAAGTGTGCACAGCAATGAAGTCCCAACACAAACAAAAATAAATAAAATTTTTTTAAAGGTGTGTTTAGGAGGCTTGAGGGTGTATTTCATGGACACCGTTCTCTGATGTACTCACTTCATTCAGGAAGAGCATTTCTAGAGCAGCAGACAGAAAAATTAGTTTATTCACCCACTACCTACCAAAAAGAAGCCCTTCTGAAACTCAGGAACATTTGTCAGCAGCCAGGTAAAGCAACAGCTCAATGTGCAATAATTCCAGATAATATAGTTAAAGTACTAGAGGTATGAAATGTCCTTCATTTGCCAAGGAACTGGTGAGTAAACCTTAAAAGTCATTTTTATGTCAAGTAAATACTTAAGGATCACAGAGAAATTCACTAGTGATCTGTGGAATAACAGCACACCAGACCTGCAAAATAGGGGAAGATTTGAGAACTGTATTGATTTTGACCTTTACCAATGCAACAGAAACACCCTGGCTTCACAAATATGATTAAGCCTCCTGGGTGATGGAGCTCCAATTCTTATAATCCAGTTTAAAAATCAAATACCACTCCAGATGCTGTCATATGCATGTCATTCTGCTGCTTCTCAAGGCCACCCTCTGCTTGGAATCTGGAAGACCAGGCCCTAAGGGTCTCCCAAAAGTCTGTTCTTCCTCCCTTTGTCTGAGTTCCATGCTGCTTGATCACCCCAGAGTCTCTGCTTCTCCTTATCTTCTACTGTGGCTGAAGGTACTTCAGCACTAGGCTCTGGCCCACCCATGGAGAACTCTACTGTGCAGTATTTTACTGGTAGAAAATACTGTCCACCAGTATTTTCAAACATTTTTTTAGCTCCAGGATTGTGTGTGTGTGTGTGTGTGTGTGTTTGTGTGTATAAAATCTGACTCAGAAATTAAATATTTACAAAATAGATAAAGGCAGAACTTCCCTGGTTGAAGAAAACCCATCATCTCCTGTAAAAAAAATTTTTTAAACCCACAAACCTTTGGTCTCCAGAGGCTCAGCTTGAAACCACTGCCTTGCAAACAATCATGGGTTTAGATGAGGGTTGATGCCCTGACCAAAGTTTCATATTAATAAATAGCCCTGTTATTAAATTATCTTCTAATTACTCCCTTGGATGTACCACTTGTTCCCTGCAACAAACTTAACTGATAAAAATATGAAAATGACGTCTACAGAAAGCTTACCAGGATCACCTTCTATAAACCTTCTTGCCTGCCCTTATTCCCTTGACCTTTCTAGAATATTTGATGATGTTTACAGCCCTTGATTACTGTTCTAAATACAGTATAGGTATATTCCTTCAAAATATTCAAGACACTGGGCTTCTTTTAGTTGTTATGAACAGGCCAACCTCTTCCCACACCATTCTACACGCTGTTCCCTCTGGCCGGAATGCTTTTCCATTTGTAGTTCCTTCTCAGCATTGAGATCTCCACACTGAGATTTCAGTTTAGATGTCATCTCTTAAAAGAATTTGTCCTTGATCCATTTAAAAGTAAGCAACTATTAGTCAGTATAATGGCACTGTTTGTTTCCTGCATAACATTTTCACCATTTGTGCTTATTTAATTACATAATTATTCTCCAGGAGAGCATGGGATGTCTATCTTTCTCTCCACTGTACACCCAGGGCTGAGCACAAGACGTTGCAAAATACCCATTAGTGAACGAAGTCAGAAGAACAGAAGAATATGTTCTACATACTGTTGTAGAAATTTTTATCTCACTTAATCCATAGAACAATAATGTGGATAAATAGATATTAAATTCCATTTTGCAGAAAAGGAAGTCAATCCTTGGTGAAAGTAAATAATTTGCTGAAATAAATGAACCAACTAATAAGCTTGGAATGGACATTTGAAACCAGGCATCCTTAACTGAGTGGCTCTTTCTAGTAATAGCTAATGTTTGGCGATGGCACCCCACTCCAGTACTCTTGCCTGGAAAATCTCATGGATGGAGGAGCCTGGTAGGCTGCGTCCATAGGGTCACAAAGAGTCGGACACGACTGAGTGACTTCCCTTTCATTTTTCACTTTCATGCATTGGAGAAAGAAATGGCAACCCACTCCAGTGTTCTTGCCTGGAGAATCCTAGGGACTAGGGAGCCTGGTGGGGTGCCATCTATGGGGTCGCACAGAGTTGGACATGAGTGAAGCAACTTAGCAGCAGCAGCATAGCTAATCTTTTATCTCTGTAAAGCTAAGTTTGGCAAACTGGTGGATCCCAAGACAAATCTAACCCACAGACCTGCTTAATTTGTCCATAGTTTTGTTTTCATTGAATTGGTATATCTTTAAATAGAGTAGTCACACTCCAATTTCCCAAATGTCCCCAGCACTCCTGTTATCTTACGCTGAGTCCATTTCATTCTTTTATGTTTTATATGTGACCTTTGCAGACATGTAAGTTTCTTTTTCAACCTGCAAATGTGGATCTATAAATTTATTTAGATACTGACATTTCAGTTTTTAACCCCTGACATAAACAATAAAAATGTACAAGACCTGTTCATCTTTGGAGTCAGAACTTCTAAGTGTTTTTAACACTGTAAGTGGTACAAAAGTCTGCCAGACCATGTGTCTTGAAGACTGACGGTTTAGAAAATAATCACCACAGTTAACCTCTAAATCAGTCAATGCACGAGAAGGGAAAGATACTAAAGCAGAGCATGTCTCCTTCCCTTCCCCTGAACCAGTCATCCCTACCTCCCCATCTGGCTCTCTCTCCACCCACTCCTTTGGAATCTTTAGGTCTGACTCTTGTTGAGATTAGCCTTGGCTGACATGTGACTGTGACTTTGGCAGGCCAACCTTATAGCGTGTGAAAGAGATAATTAGAAAGCCTGTTATCACATGAACTCTTGAGCATGAGATAACTGTTCCTAGTGGGGGCAGAGCAGTGTTCCAGTACCAGTGGGGAGCTGGAATGGTCATTAGGAACTGTTGTTGGGCACAGACAATGAGATTTGGCATGGAGGCCATATTTTAGTTGGCATAGAGAGCCACAGTCTCCTCTCCGATACACCAGAGAGCAGGTGCCAGCTAGCAGGACTGAGACTAAGGCTACCTGTGGTGGATATTGGGTTTCTGGTATCCTACTTGGTATAGATTTTATAAGTTTTTCATACATAAAGCTGGTAGAGCTCAGCAAGTAGGAGATGACTGCTATCACCCTTCTGGGCTCATTGCTGGTACCCAGTCAAAGCATGTTGATTGAAAGGATTTATTGGAATTAATTCCAATCTACCGAGTAGAAATAGAATTTGGTTTCAACTTGTGGTTCTGGACTTGCACACCTAAAAACACTGAAACAACTTCAAAACTTTCAGCATGGTGTGCCACACAGAATATTCCTGAAAACTCTCCAGTGTTATTTGGAAAATTATATCTGCTGTTTGGTCAGGTTTAAAGTTTCCTGGGCTTTGAAGTAATGTTGAATCTTAAACAGTGTGCCTTCAAAAGCTTTGACTGTTACAGGGCATTAATGTGATATATAAATAAGAAGACAACTGTATTTGAAAAAGGGAAAAAAAAGTGCTAAGTTTTTACGTTATAATAGGTAAGATTCCTTCTCTGTTTTAGCAACAGTTGTATTCCTTAGGAACACAATTCTGAGCAAAGTTATCTCAGGACAAGGCATGAGCAGGGAAGCAGGACAGAACATCATCCTGGCTATGCCCCTGATGTCCTCTGCTGAGGGACTGTCCCAATAGCCTGTTCCACAAAGATAGCATGCTACATAAGTGATGGTGGCAGAAAGGCAGTTCACACCAGAAATGTCCCCTGGGAGGCTTAGACATATAAGCTCCATGGAGAAAGAACTACGTTTAAGATACTGTTCTACACTGTGACTTAGACAGTCTGCGTGGCACATGATTGATGCTTATGCGGTGGAGCAAAGGGGGTCCCAATTTCAATTTCATCTTCTAGATTCTGAGCAAGTTGAGAAATACACAAAACAGTAAATATGGGCTCTAAAAAATCAATTCCTTGCTGATGGAGGCCACCCTAGAAGACTGAGTTTAATGAGCAAGTGAAATGTGTCTGTTAAATGAATTGTAAAAATTAGACAGACTTGCCCACTTCAATATAAGCAGCACAGAACCAGGGCAGGCTGCCCACACAGAGGAGCAGAAAACGCCTACTCCCAGGAGTACGATTGCTCCCAAGAGAAAGGAGGACTGTGTTGAGTTGAGCTTGTCTGGTAATCTATCCAAATGTACCCATTAAGTAAGTATTCATCACTTGTGGTGCTCAAGAAATACTCTGTGAAGGCATACATGCATGGTACCTGTGGAAGATGGAATGTGAACTTGAATTGCGAAAAGTCAGAAGCACCCCCTGTGATAATTTGCTGTTGTTCTTTAGTCGCTCAGTTGTGTCTGACTTTTGTGACCCCAGGCGCTTCTGTCCATGGGATTCTCCGGGCAAGAATACTGGAATGGGTTGCCATTTCCTCCTCTAGGGGGACTTCCCAACCCAGGATGGAACCTGAGTCTCTTTTGTCTCCTGCATTGGCAGGTGGATTCTTCACCACTGCGCCACCAGGGAAGCTCCCCATGATAACTGGTATAGCCCAAAGACTGCTCTTCATGTTGGCCTAAAGAGCCCTGGGGTAGCCAGAATGGGGTATTGGTGTAAAGACTGCTTTGGAGCTCACAGTTTCTGGAGTACCAGGCTTGGGATCCTCTCACATGCTAATAAGGGCAGATAAAGGCTGCTTTGATTTCTCAAGAGGATGTCATAGGAAAACATCTTTTACTCTGAGACAGGGAAAACTCAGCTGGTAGTCAGGGCAAAGGGTTACTGATACAGCTTAAATAAGAGGGATCAGCTAATTCTTTCCTCCCATACCAAAGTGGATGAAGAGAGATTCATTAAGCCAAAACAAGTTTCAAGCTTTGTTTTGCTTTGGGTTATTGGTAGGACGCCTGTTGATGTCACTCTCTATTTAGCCATGTTTCTCACTGAATTAATAATCCAAGGCAACAAAAAGAAGGGATAAGAAGCCTCATGCTATTAGAAGGAGATCCTTAGAAGGAGGCTATTTTGTCCCTAAAGACCTCTATGATTGGGGGCCACAGGCTTGAAAGGAAAAACATTTGAATCTTCTCCATTCTTCTAAAGTACTGAGTTCATTCATTGAAAATGATTCAGAGG